>CAKNWU010315186.1:0-18714 GCA_932072015.1 Andricus quercustozae
TTTTTTGAAGTCGACTGACCATATTTACAAGTTTACGATTCTTAACATGTGTCTTCATAAACTTATCGTCACTTTATATCATACTTTAAAGGGAAATCATAGGCAGAAGCTAAAAGACGGAAGTGAAGGGAGTAAACAAAGACAAATTAAATTCTACATAAAGCCATGTGAGCGTAACTTCCATGCTGGTTTTAACATTGTTTTCAAATACTACTTATGTTAACACGAAATGCGATATCGAGCTGAAACATTGGAAATGAAATGGGAAAAAGATGAAACGTTTGTAACTGTTATGGATAGCATGTACTAATTCTAACAATTATGCTGCACCACAATGTGACAATGACATGTCTTTCTGATATTATATCAGTAATTAATTCCAACTGCTTGAGTGTAGGTTTCAGAAAAAATAGTTTGTATAAGTTCCGCCATTTCTTTTCTCTCCGGGAAAATGACGATTTGATAAAACATTATTATTCTTAAATAATCATCTGAAATGTATAGAAGAAAGGATTGTCATAATAATTTACAGCATAGATTTAACAGACTAATCCATCAACCGGGTACTGTAGCAGATATTCAACAATGGTAGTTTATATTAAGCATAGACTGAGAATGTTTTTCTGTCTAATCCAAACAACATTTCTTTCTGATGGTACTCATATGGTGCTCCTGTGTTTAAATCGTCAAAAATGAGCGTTTGGCCAATTTATTTGACCATCAATTAATTGCCTTTCGCAAATAGAAAAAAAAGAGAAAATACTATACTTGAAGGATTGTGGCATGGCGATAGTAAGCCTGACATGAATAGGTTTTTTATAGTCTCCGTTCGGATTTAGACAAACTCTCTAATGGTATTCAAATATTCGTGCCAAGTATTAATGAAACAATAACTGTGAGAGGAGTTATTCCCACATGAACTTGCGATACGCCTGCTAGAAGTGAATGTTTAAATTTTATAAATTTTAATCACAAGCATTTGCTGATGCAGCCACTGCAAACTAACCTATAATGGGTGTAAAAGGCCCAACAGTCCTTTCACAACTGATGCCGGATTTTATTCGGGGTATAGGACTTGATCGCATGCATTGTGTTGATGGCGGTGCCGTAAAAAAATATTGAATTCACTATGTAATGCTGAACATCGTGCACAGCCCTTCTCCCTGTATGCATTTATTGACCTTATTAATAGCAGGCTGAAATCAGTTAAACCTCCCAAATTTGTGCATTCGTATGCCACGATCTATTACAGAACTAGTGCATTGGAAAGCTTCCGAATTAAAAATGTGGTTTTTTTATTATTCTATTCCAGTTCTTCAAGGAATTCTTAGACAGAATTTTTTAAATCATTATCTGTTTTTAGTGATAGGAATAGCACTGCTTAGTTCTGACGTAATCACACTAAAAATGATCCAAATAAACCGCGATGTTTTAAATAAGTATGTTAGGGAATTTCAGACTTCATACGGTTTACGACATTGTTCCATTAATATACACCAACTTTTGCATTTCCCTGATATCGTAGAAGACCTTGGACCATTGTGGTTGTATACTTGTTTCGAATACGAAGATCTAAATGGTTAATTTTTAAGAGTTATTCATGGTACTAATCACATTGATACCCAAATAGAAAATTCGCAAAATCAATTTATTTCAATGACAAACCTGATGTAATCGTTGCGTGACACTGCAAAATGTTACAATTTTGAGAAGTTTCAGAATATGGACGTTTCCAAGATTGTTAAGAAGGGTAAATTATATGTAGCAAATACATATAAGGACAACCTACAAACGTGTTCATCTGCAGATCAATACATTGTTAATAGCGAATTTAAATTAGGTCTCATTCACTGTTTTGTAAAACTTCATAATTGTAATTGCGACGTTCAGATCTGCGAATGTGAGGATTCATTTTTTGCAATTTTACAAAGCGAACTCATTTGTCGTAGCGTTTTTCAGGCTCAGAGCGTCTCCTTTCAGTATACTAGTCTATTATTTTTACAAAAATGTAAAGTCGCTGAAAATGCAATCACTGTGCCAATTGACATTAATATCTGCAGCAAATTTTAATAAATATTCTCGAATATTCAACTTTTATAATTAGTATAGTATTTTAGTAATTAGTATAGTATTAGTAGTAAATATTGTTCAATGCATGTTGATATACATTTTCAATGTATAAAAAGGGAGAGCTGAGAATTCTGAATCCTAAGGGCCATTACTTGTGACTCTCACAAGTAACGATTCTACCGATCTGAATTCCCAACTCTCACCTCGACGAGCTTTGCTTTTTCATAGACAAATTACTTTAAGACAATTATCTAACTTTCCTGCTCCAGGCTTGCCCTTCAGTAGAATCATTTCAATATTTAGTCCTTCTCGTAAGATACTGATAAACTGATCACTTATCAATATCTCAGAGAAAAAGGTTTTATAATTACATTAAATAAGGCAAGTTTGGAGTATGGCAAGTTGATTTTATGATTGGCTCGCGCGCCCCGAACTGCAGATGCCGCGCGCCAATCCCGACCAAGCGACTTCTCTGATTGGTTCGCGCACCCCGCGTCACGGGTACCGCGCACCAATCACGAACCAGGAATTCGCGCGCCAACATATGAACTCGAAATTAAGTATTTATAATGAAATTAACATTAATAAACCATATTAATGTTAATAATATTAATTATATTATAATATTGTTCGCTTATATTATATATAGTATATGGATTGTATGTATTAGTCTACATACAACCTATATATACAATATATGTAGAAAGTCGATATTATAATAGAATTAATAATAACAATATCTATTAATAAATGTAATATTTAGTATTTAGAATTAAATTAACATTAATAAACTATATTAATGTTAATAATATTAATTGTATTATAATATTGTTAGCTTACATTATATGTGGTATATGGATTGTATGTATTAGTCTACATACAACCTATATATACAAAATATATGTGGAAAGTCGATATTATAATAGAATTAATAACAACAAAATCTATTAATAAATGTATTATTCAGTATTTCAAATTAAAATTAACATTAATAAATAATATTAATGTTAATAATATTAATTATATTATAATATTGTCAATTTGTACTATATATATTATATGGATTATATGTATTATTATACATATAAATTATATATATAATATATGTACACCTAAGATATTATAATAAATTTAATCTTAGTATAAAATAGTTACTTATTGAATAATAGCTTAAATTTGTGTAATGCTGAGTCAAGAGATACGTATGAACTTAGTTATATCGCGCACCCACAATATTAAACCAATCAGGGGCCTGGTAGGAGCAACGCACCAATCCTCATCCAGGAGCTCCCTGATTGGACCGCCACCGAGTAGAGGGGGACTCGGCGACGAGGCTCCCCTCTACTCAACTTCTGCGCGGAGTGGGAGAGACCGCTCGACCGCGGAGTGGGAGGCGCCTGCGCGCCGTCCCATAATAGCTCGTGTCCCGAGCATCAACAGTCAGTACGCCTTTCGATTAGCTCGAGGCAGCATCACCACGCTTGACTCCAGCCTAGGGAGACTAATTGAGAATAAAGCAGTTTACTTCAACAATCGGACCTCATTGACTATACCTTGTCACAATCCGCTCTTTTCAGAGCGAAAACATTAAACGTACGGAATAGAGTTGACGGCTCGACTTTCCTCTCTAACTTGTAATTCTCGGATCATCCAAAAGAATTCTTTTCTGGGTCGCCTCATCAGGTAGTATCTAGGAATTCCTTTGGATGGGACGAAGCTACAAACAGAGGAGAGCTTGGCGTCAGTTCTGTGGGTGAATACCTCCCCGCCATCAGCAGGAGCTGACCAAAGACAAAGCCTGAAGAAGGACCTTCCTAGCTCCACCCCGCAGCCAACAAAACCTAGGAAAGGGAATGCAAGGTCCTCAACGATTGGGTATCTACTGCAGGTCCCTGTATTGCACTGCCACTATTGAAAAGTGCTCGTACACCGTTTCACTATTACAAACATCCGATAGAGTTCCGTCGCTGCTCTACGATAAACGCGGAGATCCAACCGACAAAGCAACTCACTCTAGCCCTTCCAAGCATAGAAAGGTACATGTAAATTTATTTGATGTAACTCTTAAATCAGTTCTTATTTCTCATAATAAAATAATTGTCAAAGGAACTATCTCTTACTCATTTAAACATTTAACTCTGACCCAGTTCGCGTAGGGCTGATAAGTGACACGCTAACCCACAAACAAATAATTGTTCAGGTCTTACCAGCCTGACATAATCAGCACACTGGTCTCTTTCTTTTCCTATTTTCCATACTACCCTCGCCTTTTGCTCGGGACGTGACAAATTTACTAACAACAAAGATAAACTTTTAAGTAAACAGATGAATTTTTAACTAATATAAGAAATCTTCAACCAAATAAGTAAATTTCTACCCAGAAGATTAATGTTCAACAAAATATGTGAATTTTTAGTTTGGAATGATACATTTTTAACCATGATCAAATAAACGAATTTTCAACAAAATAGTTTAACTTTCAACCCTAGAAATGAATTTTCAAGCAAAAAGATGATTTTTTCACCCAGAAGAGATTAATATTCTACCACGAAACGCGATTTGTCAATAAAATATTAAAATTTTAAATCAAAGAAATGAATTTTCACAAATAATAATGAATTTTCTATTATCAAAATGAATGACTCAATATCGAGTGAAATGGTCAAATTGTCACTCTAACAGAGTGGAATATGCATTCACTCTATACTTCGCGTCAACATTTCACCACAAGAAATTTAGAGCGTAGATAGATAAAATTAAAAAAATCAAGTCATAAAATTATAAATGTTTATTTCTTTCGTGTAAAATTAACGATAAACATTTAACTCCCTAAAAAGGATGAGTTGATTGCATGAAAACTTTAATAAAAATATAATAAATTTAAGAAGTTTGCTTATTATCATAGTTAATCGGAAAAAATGAATTTACAGAAATTACCACATTTATATAAATAATAATTATAATAATACATTATTTTGGCAATTAAAAAAAACCTTGATTCGTACCCTTGGTATATGTTTATCTTTTGAAGTTCTACGCGTAACCTCAATTAAGCATCTTTTCGGTTCGATTTTTGAGTATAATTCATTTCGCCATAACTTTAAAATAGCACGCAATTAAAAAGAGGATCTTTCCTCTTTCTGAGGAAAAATTTGAAAACCGATAATCTATCATATTTTATTTTAAAATTGCATTAATCATTGTTTTCATAAGGTCAGAAATGCATTTTGCCTACCCAGCATTCGAGATAGCATACGATAACTCATTGTTTTTTGATCAGGGAGTGATTGTGAAATAGCCTAATATTAAGAGTACACTCAGAAAAATGTTTGTTTGAATCAAACAACAAGATTTGTTTTATTTCATATCATTGACAGAAACCAATTTTTTGCTTCAAATAAAAAAAGATTTATTTAATTTTAAGAAATAGAAAACATTTCCCTTATTGATTGTAACAAATAATATGTTTAGTACAATTTTTTGGATTTAAACAAAAAATTGTCTTTTACCAAACAATGCATTTGTTTAAAATTGGTTTATTTCAATTCACAAAGGGTAATTTACTGAGGGTAACATTCTGTTATTGTTATTTTTAACAACAATTATTTCGTAAACCGTAAGAGATAGGTAAAAATTGATGTAATTTTTGAGTTTTGAGTACCGCAATTGTCAAATTGAAGGCAAACTTGAAGTCCCAGTAATATAACATTAAGTTAGAATCTCGTACTGGTTTTTATTTAATAAATACTTATTATCATCCTCTACAAAATGGTCAGTTCTTTTTTTTAATTTCTGTTCCTATTTACTTTAATTTAATATAAGAACAGCCCGAACGTCATTACCGTTCCGCGTCCCAGCCTCACTTTACACGAGGATAAACTGATTTTCTCCTTTTTTTTAGACAATGACCCGAAAAACGCTTAACGTATCAATTTTGTAAACATAAGATTAACAAAAATTTAATTTATGTACAATTTTCAAGTCAAATAAATAATATTGTGAAAACCTTAAAGTCTGTCCCTCGATTTTTGTAATTTCAGACGTCATTACCGTACGTCATTTTTTCTAGTAAAATATTGTAGTTACAGTTAAGTAATAAATACACAAATATTAAGCGTATCGTTTAATTCAAGATTCTATAAAGTTGAGCTTAAGGCCATGTAACGAGTATAACAGCTGATCAAGTCAGTCCTCAGATCAATATTTTTTCACCCATACTTAAAAATAAAAGTAAAAATAACGCGGGAATATTTTCGGAAACTATTAATAAATATTAAAGGACCGTTTGTGGCAAGGCACAGAGTTGGGAGAAGAAAAAAGTTTATTTATGAAAATCATAAATATCGACCCATGCATTCAGGCTTCACGGCATATGTTTGACTTCTATCTTTCTCTGTCGGTAAAGAAGAAGTTCGTTGTTGGTAACTTCTTCTTTTTTTTTTGTTAGGCTGCAGGTGGCGCCAGGTGTGATCGATTTGATTTCAAAATTATCACAAGATACAGGTTTGATAATATCAATCAAAGTAATGGAAAAAATGTCAGATACCATAATTTCATACAAATGTTGCGGTTTGAATGAAACTCAGTTTCACAAAACTTTTCACGTTACATAATTCGAATATAACCTCAAAATTAAACAAATCCAAACATGCAATATGGATTTGCGTGCAATTCATAAAACTTATAGTTTTGTAATATTTTTGAGGTTATCAAATTCCAATCTAACCTCAAAATGTGCAAAAATGAAAGCACGTGTTCTGCAGCACGGTCGGTATGTTTTTCAATTAGTAATTAAAAATTTTTTTTTCACAATTATAAATAGTTTGGACCTAAGCCGCCTTCCTTTGAGCCTTCTAATTAGCGTGCTAAAATTTCAAAACGATATCTCATTGCGTGTGGACGTAAGTTTACATTGGACAGTATCGATAATAAATTTTTTTTTTCAAAATTTCCACCCAAAAAGAGTAGAGCCGTAAACTTTAGTGTCTCCTCATACATTTCCCAAACTTTCAGCGCGATATCTTACTTATTTTGGACGTAAGTTTACAATGAAAAATTGAGGACTAGCTTGGTCACGTGACCCACTCGTTACATGGCCTTAAAAGTTTATTTGGATTATCCTAAGGGAAGTTACACTAACGTGAAGGTGAAAATGCGCCTGAATAAGTGAAAATGTAAGAAACCTGTATATTGACGACCCGTTGAAAAATGGACCTATGATTTGGTGAATTAATATAGGTCCACCAGGACAGTAATTCGGACGAGTTTCAAGCCCGTGACAAAAATAATTTCTGGTGGGAACACTTTTCTTTTTTTGCCCCTATATTGCTTCTATTACTTTTAGGATCCATTGACTCCATACTCTTTCAAAGCTTTCCAGAGTTTCATTATATCCAACCTATTTAATGCTATTTTCAGATCAGCAAATGCACAGAATACTTTTCTGTTTACTTTCAGACTTTTTTGAGTGATCTGCCTTACGCTGAATATCTAAAACGCACATGATCTTCCTGTCGTAAATCTGCATGGGACTTCCCAGATATTTTATTTTGTTATGTCTATGACCTTATGAATAGCTTTTTTTTTGCGTTTTTTTTTTTTTAATATTTTGACATGGCAGTTTATAGGCGGGTTGTGAGCTCCGATAGGGCCCCCAGGCGCTCAAGCTATAAAGCCTATTGTGCCTGATTGCGTTACATGCAGGGATGTTTCATCATCCCTGCCACATTTCCTAGACCCTGTCGTCGGGTTGTACGCCATTTTGGCCATATGATAGTGCAGGTGGTTGTGGCCTGTGATCATCTGAACCATAGCCAAGGATGGTTTTCGCCTGTCGCCAACCCTGGGTTTGTTCCCAGTATTCCTGGTGCTTCGTCCAGATCCAGCTTCTGATCGCTCAGGACCGGTTCCGGTCCTATGTATTCACTTGCTGCGTCGTTGCCCTTGATCTCTGTGTGACCAGAAACCCATATGAGAGTTACTTTATTCTGTTCTGTAAGTTTGTTTAATGCCTTTTTAACATCCCAAACCAGCTCTGATATTATGGCTGGTTTTCCAACTACAGTTAATGTCGTTTGGCTGTCCCAGCAGATTGTAATCTGCCTAACAGTAGAGTTACGCACAAGGGAGATCCCTATCCTCCTTCTTGCGCTGTCCTAGATTCCTGTTCCTGACTCCCCCTCTCCTTTGGAGCCGTTTGTGTACCAGATTTCCCCTTATAGAAGCGGATTACCATTTGCTTTTCACATGTCCCTTCTTGGGATGCAGAAACGGAACGTCTTGGTGAACTTGAAGCTTTTTATTGTTCTGTCTTGCCTAATTTCTAGAATTGGCAGTGTGCTTATTTCATTTGAGATCTTAGTGTTTTTCTTCCCCCATGACCATCTATTTGCTCTTGCCATGTGGCCCATCGAGTGAGCCGCCACGGCGGTTATTACAACGTGAAGGGGTTCTTCACAGAGCATGTATCCTATCGCCGCTGTAGGCGTAGTCCTCATTGCTCCCGTCACGCTCCGAAACGCTGACGTGCATTGTTTTGAGTTTTAATCGTGACCACCAGACCACGGCCGGATATAGGGGCATTGGTTTAAGGGTAGCGGAGTAGAGCCATGCAAGCATTTTAGGCCCTTGACACCACGTTAAACCAAAGGCTCTTATGCACAGCCAAAATGTCATGACAAACTTTCTGCATTAGGTATATATAATAAGGCAATAATAATTGCTTTAGTTTGTGTAGGGTTCAGCGTTAACTTATTGTTTAGTGCCCATTGATTCACTACATAAATATCCTTCTGAACTCTCGCAATCAAACTATTAATGGAAGATATAGGACCAGAGACATATAGTTTAAAATGATCCGCGCCTTTATGGTACTTACAATACTCAAGATCACTACCAAGGTCAGAGGTGTATAGACCGATAAGGAGGGGGGCATGAGTGGAGCCTTGGACCCAATCAGACCATTCACCCTCATCATTAAGCACTTGCAGAGAACGGTTTTTTAAGTAGGATTCAAACCATGCAATTGCAGTACTGGGCACATTAAAGTTACGAAGTTTATTTAAAAGAAGCTTGTGATCAACAGTATCGAAGGCTTTAGACAAATCAAATAAAACAACTATTGTTACTTCCTTCTTTGCGATAGCGATTTTAAAGTCTGAAGTAACTTTCAGCGAGGCTGTTAATGTACTGTGCTTAGCCCGAAAGCCCGATTGTAGCGGATCGAGCAGCCTATTTGCATCTAGGTAACTCGTAAGTTGTGAATGCACAATACGTTCTAGCGGCTTAGACATAGCACAAAATATTGAAATAGGCCGGAAATCATTAGGAGAAGAGGGACTAGAAACCTTCGGAATAGAGCGAATCAGCACTTTTTCCATAGATCAGGGAAAAATCCAACCTGCAGGGAAGAGTTATAGATGTGAAGGAGTATGGGGAAAATTAATGGAAGCGCTAGTCGAATCATCTTAATAGATATACCATCGATTCCTAATGCGTTAGTTTTTATTTCGCAGATTTTCTCGAAGATAACTTCAGGTGTTATGTCTAAAAAAAAAGAAATCGGTATTTTGGAAAGTCGAGCTTGCCTGAACTGCTGTAAGGGGTATACCAAAGTTTGAGGAGTTGCAGGATGGTAGATTTGTGAATGCTTTTAATGAATCATTAGATGGGAAAGTATGAGCTGAGGCTTCATTCTTAGGTTAAATTAGATGTAAGCGTCTAAGTAAATGCCAGATATTTTCATTTTTATTCTTGACCTTTATAGCGTTGTAATTATATTGATTATACGAATCCCTGATTTTTGTTTGAACTAAGTTCCTTAGCTGACGAAACTGTGCTTGTATCAGTGGATTTTTAGTTCTCTTTGCCAGGCGACGCTTATTATTACGTTCCTTCATAAGGTTTTTGATTACAACTGTGATCCAAGGAGCTGAATTTTTATGTTTATGTGGAAAATGCAAAGGCGCAAACTGATCAAGCGAAGAAATTAAGTAAGAGCAGAAAGATTTAATTTACTATTAATCTCTTCAATTCTTAGTATTTTTTGTCAATCATAGGTCATTAAGTGCTCCTGAAACTTACACTCATCTACATATGCAAGATTTCTTATTTGGGTTTGATTACGGTTTGTGAATTGGGCACATATATATTTGTATTTAATATTGATATGATCGTGATTAGATAGAAATGTAATAGGATGCTGGCTATAAGAATTCAGCTTATCAAGATCATCTGTTATCATTAAATCTATTCGGGAACTGGAATGATAAGTGTGATGGGTGGAATTATGTGGAACAATGGATAACCCAGCAGAAAGTATCATAGTTGTTAAATATTTAGTATGATTGCAAATCGCATTCAAATTAGTATTAAAATCACCTGTGAGAATAATATTATTGAAGTTAGGTACATGGGTAAAAATTTCTGATCCAAGTTCTGTTCCAAAATAGGTATTTGGAGGTTTATAAATGACCCCCATCAAAACAGAGTCCCTCGCTCTTGTAACCTCAATAAAAAGAAATTCAGCAGTAGGCTAATTAACGGCCGAACTGACTCCCAATAAGAGCCCCCTTAGACTATCATGCACATACAAACACCACCCCCTCTCCGCTCCTCTCTTTCTCTACGAAAGAGCACGTAATTATCAAGTGCGACTACTCAACTCAGTCCAACCTTCATACTAACAATTCTAATCAATAGGGGATGATAAGACTTAAAACTGCTTCTACTTTGAAAAAATAATGTATGGAGAGAGATGAAAAATATCATTAAAAATTTAGTTTCTAAGTATTTAGCGATTGCCCTTATAAATTGCCTAAAATTAAACGTACAAAGGCGAAGAAAAAATCTAAACAAAAATTGCGACTCGTTTTTAACTAAATTAGCAACAAATCCATATATAAAAATAACAATAAACCATGCATAATAAAGCCTATACGTTCAAAAAACAAAGCTCAACGTGCAAACCTATACTCGTAAAATTATATAGAATAGAAAATGGCAAGCAAAATTGCCAAAAAAGTATAAAAAAACAAGTAGCTGACCAGCTGCGAGGGCCACATGATGCAGTGCAATACTGAAGAAGTCTTAACGGAGGGCATCAAGGTCGTTGACGTTGGCCAACAAAATTCTGGGCGACCTATCCTCTTTACGGCAAAAAATCTTACTCCCTGTCGTCCAAAGGTACTTTAATTTCTTACTTCTTCTTAGTTTTAGAGCAGCACTATATATGAGCCGATTGTTTTTGGTCAGCGATCCTCTTATATACAGAGGAACGTCCTCACTCCATCCAATCATTTTTTGGTGACTCCACGCTTTTTTCTGCAGTTTTCAAAAATTTTAACGCAAGTAGATTGCTGTTGTATTTCAACCACCAATATTGGTGGGATGTTCTAAAAGGTGGCATTGCTCCTTAAGACTCTTAAACGGTAAATAGATGAAATATCATCATTAGTGAGAGGCACCTCTAAAGCTGCAGCAATCTTACAGAAAGTAGCGGGAAAATCCTCCGACTGCCTGACAGGTAATCCATGAACCTCAAGTGTTGAGGAGAGCGCACTTTGTTCTACACAATTACATCTACTCATTAAGCGGGAAACTTGTGTCTTTAAAATCTTGATCTCATCTAAAATAGATTCATAATCCGTTTGGAGCTTGATAATGTCAGTCATATTCGAGGACGTGGTCTGCTCTAATACCACGATGCGGGAAGTATTTTTAACAACATCGGCTTTTATTTCTTTGATGGCTACTTCGAATGAATTATGAAAAGCCATTTGTTTGGCCTCAAAATCGTCCAACAAGGAAGTGATTTTTTGAAGGCCGGACTCCTGTCCTTTAGAGATAGCGTTAGAGATTAATGCTTCTACACCGGGCCCAAGTGTGACCGAAGACATACCTGGCTTACTTACGTCTGCCTCAGACGAAACAGAGGAGAGAGACCCACGATGACGGTTACTTTCCTTACCAAAGGATTTCGAGCAGTTAATGCAGTTCCAAACCTTCAATTTTTTGTTGATACTTTCAATATCCTTAGTTGTCAAATGTGACAATGCGCTACACCTCCCACAAGCTAGAGAATCCGTCACCCCTCTCACTATAGATCCATTACAGACAGCACATGCCACCATAATGGTAACGTAACCAGCACGTAACCAGCACGATACTCAAATGTAGTAACAAGCACTTCTTTAAAACACCTGTAATTTTACTAATATCACGGAGCGATATAACACACGTCTCGTGCAATCGACCAGGGCCGTCGTTCATAAATTCTGGATAGCAGTTGACCACCTACGTAGTTTCATCATAAGAAGAAAAACTTATTATAAAACATGATCTTCTATATTTATCGCATTTTTAATTACTAAATCTATGTTCGGGTGTAAGGTACAGTTCCAACTCACGCTGGCGTAGCGCAGCGACTTACCGGCCGCCTGTAATCTATGTGGGAGAAAATTGATCACTCATTCTTCATCCGGGCGTTGAGAAGTGATTACTTCAGAGTGAGTACTCTGATCTGCCTTATCTGCTTTGCACAGACGCGTTCCGTTGCATACTTCTTCGTGTTTCATGACCATTTTAAAACTATTTCCATTTTTGACTACATGCGCTGTACCCAGAATGATGCTGTTGTGAAGACATTGGAGAGTCAGCATTGCGCGACCACCTTGACGGCGTGAGATGTAAACTCGCAGAACAGACAACTTAAGCTGCAGGCTTCTGTTAATGTGCATAACCTTTCGTGATGCGATGAAGATCAAACTGAGCCCATGGAATCACTACAAATGAATATAGTAGTACCAGGACAACAAGAATATTCGTTTCAGATATTTTGTTCCTCGCCGACAGTTCGGAGGACCAAATCTGTCGGATAAGACGTTTGTATTTACATCGAAGAGCATCATTTATAGATGCTACGTCCTGAATGAATCAATCTCTTTCTAGGCACCTCACTACGTGTGGATGAACCTTCACGCTTTCCAATAGACAGATTATAAGTCTATGAGAGGTTAGATCCAAAGTTTTCCAGAAATCAATTCAGGCCATCAATATGATCATCGCGGGCCATAGCGCTGATGGGCTGCTGTGTCTTTGCAAACGCACCTTTTAATTAGCAGGGTTTTTCGGCAGCCTGCTACAGCTTTTATTCCAGCGAAAAAGTCTCTACCTCGCTGGGCTTGGGTGCATTTTTGAAAGAAACAGGACTGCTCTGAGATATCCTCACGAAGGGAAGCATTGTTTTCAGCCAGATCTTGGGGCTTAGGAGAAACCTGGATGTTAATGTTCCTGCTTGTCCTGAAAAAGCTATAATTTCTCAGGGAGTGCATGCTTTCCGCGGTAGGTCTTAATGTCCCTTCCTCCTCTCGATCTGCGACTTGTTCATGCAGCGGTTGGGAAAGCGTTCTGCGTTCATATCCCGCTTGCGAGAGGTAGGCAGGTTGATTTCGCAAACACTGTTGTGAAACAAGCTAAAGCTCTGGGCTACTGCTAGATATGGCTACAAACTAAATAGGTAGTCGCGGACAATAGTCTAGGGCTGGTCCCGAAGGAAACCCCCCCAAGCCAACGCTTAAGCAGCCGTGCCGAAGGCTGCATGGTCTGGGAAACCGGAAGATCTCCCAGAGAATATAGTCTTACCCTTGCATTCGGGTCTCTTCGAGTTAGGATAAAACCTTTGTCTAGCTGCTCTGGCACTGTGTCGCAAAGGGATAAGCATTCATAACCTAGTCTCTAAATTACCTATTCTCGCTGCAATTATCGAAGCCATATGGCTTTAGTCAAATTTATCAAATATATTTTGTGGAAAGTTGTTCAAGAAAAGATAATGTTTAACAGTTTTCAAAGTATCATTGTGTTTTGAGCAAAATTTAAGAAGGCGTTCCAAGTAGGTGGATTTACGAAATCACTTAGTTGAAATGGAACCCGTATCATTCTTGATAATGTTAATATTGAGAAAGGTAATATTCAGAAAGGTAATATTCAGAAAGTATTATTTTATTTCAATTTCATGTGTAAATTGTACTCTTTTGTGAGAAGAGTTGAAAGTTTGGACGGAATTTTTCAATCTGACCCTCAGTAGTAATTAAAAAGGATTCATCAACATATCTAAAACAATTGATAATTTAGAAACCAAGTTTATTAAAAAGGTCAAACTCTAAGTCTTGCATTACCATAACGGCTAAACTATTCGAAATAGGAGAACCCATCGGAAGTAGGTAAATTGGAAGTAGTTATTATTCATTAGAAATACTATGCCCTCTTTAAACTTGTCTGAAGGTAAGGCAGTAACTTTCTGAATATAAGATCATCTTCTATCAATACTATTAACAACAAGACTTAAAGAACGTTCTTGATAAAAAATTTAGGTTACGGAAGAACAGAGTTTGAAATATTGTTAAAGCATTTGGCCATGGTATATGTAGGAGAGTTAATAGTACTAAAAATAGGTCTCAAAAGATAAATGTTTTTATGTATTTTAGGAAAATAAAGAAAACTTATGTTATATTATATATTACAGCGAAATATTTTTATATCTGCCTTTTGCATCCAAGCCCTCAAATCTTTACTTTCCAATCGGAGGGTTTGACATGGACTGACTGCTCCAAAAAACTGTTACAGTTATAATTTGATACAATCTTTAATGTGTGCACAATGTTGAGTATTTTAACCTTTTGAATTCCAGGTAATAAAATAAAAGCTGACATTAAACTTACCTGAGGTAAGGATTGCCGTAAGTTGCAGAATAACGAGGGTCAATTATTGCCGTTTGTGCTGTGTTCGATTCTAGATTAGAAGAACTGAATCCTATTTTCTTAGATCCTAATATTCCACTTAAAGGAATACGGCTAAGAGATTCGCGAGAAGACCCCATGCCTGCAGTAGTTGGTGGTAAATAATCCCGCGTGTAATCCACATATGGGACATAACCATTATTATTGCTTCCATCCTGTAAAAAATTTCGAATTCATCAAATAAAATAAGATTCAATGGCTTATATTTTTGTAATGCAGTTTAATGAAAACAAATCAACTTTTATCTTTTATTCTACTGTACTTAAGACATATTGCTGTATGTATGCTGTATGAGTCGAGTCAAGCCGCGTCATAAAGATAGTCGCGACATTTCACCGATAGAGGGTGCCATTCTAGAAAGTTACACCTGCGCGAAATCGTAGTACAGTACTTCACGCTACAAGCCAGTGAAGACTTGGCATCTCCGACAGCACCGATGATAACGACGACCAGATGAACAGAATACTTGAGGTACAATCGTAAAAATTCTCGAATGAGGTCTTTCTCTTGTTTCTCCTTGACTTGGGGAACTATGCAAGGCCTTGCCGGCGCAGCAGAAAAAATGTCCGAGAACATGTAGTTCCAGTATATTAAGCACTTCTCATTCTCGACAATTGTTCTCGCTGGGAGCGTTTGGCGGAGCGGTATCGCGGCGAATGTCGTAAGAGTGACATTAGTGCCGCATTGTGCCTTTTGGATGTACGTCGTTCCCGCCTGAGTTGAAAAACTAGATAGTGTGTACTGTTTGGTGCCCAACTTCAGTCTGGGTGATTTAAGGAAGCAAATGGCAGCTCAATCGAAATCGACTGATCCTTCACATTTCTGTGGAAAGTGCCATGCATCTTCTTGTCGTGGAGCTGCTAGTGGAAGTTGTTCTCCTTTTCTTTCTTCAGCTGTGCGTTTAGGGGTAAGTACTTAAGGTGGATAATGTTTATGCATCTTCCTCATCGCTAATTTTAATGTGGAGGCCAAGTGTATCACCAGCCATCTCTGTTGCTTTGTAAAGGAACGTTGATTTACGAATATCTGCGCTGTACTCAGAATAATATGGTTGTGAAGGCACTCAAGATTAAGCTATCAGCGGACACTTTGACGAAGTGACATGTATAGTCTCGGAGCGGAATACTTAAGATGCGAAGTTAGCAAGTTATTCAAGTCCATATGCATAACGTTTAGCATAAAGGATCAATTTCGCATACAAGGGTTCGAACTCATCCTTCGTCTACGCAACCACTGGAAATGAATATAGTATCGGGACGACAAGGATGTCGGTTGCAGATACTACATTCCTCGCCGATAGTTCAGAAGACCAGATCTGTCAAGCTAGTCGCTCAAGGGCGCTCGTCGGGTGACGGCACAGCCCCTATAATCTTGCCTTTACTCGTTCAAGTTAACAACCTTGGGCGGAAGCTAAGATTAAAGTCATCGACAGCAAGGACCTTCCAAGGCCAGTAAAGCTGCTGGTTTAGATTCCTGGTGTATCCGCGGAACCAACATCAGTACTTACGAGGATAGCAGTCCAAAATCCGACTATGATAAAGGGAGGATGGAACCAAAGTTACACCCGAAGACAGAGCTCCCAATCTGTTTTCGGAAGAGGTGGATATGACAACTGGAAGTTAAAATGGATGCTAGATGTCCCATTCCAGTCTGGATTTTATCCAGATAAACCGTCACCAGGTTATAGGAGCGTCTACTATCTTAAGCAGACATTTGCCAGCGAAAGAAACGGCTTTTGTCATAATATGAGGACCTAAAACTTAGAAGGCGAAAGTTAGAGGCTTAAGCAACAAGAGCGGATCAGTCATTTATGATAGTTCCATAGAAACACCTAGGGCAGCACTTTATGTCAGAGACGATATTAAATTTATTGGTTGATTTGCACAGCGTAACTACTATTTGACTCCGAGGATGCTCTAGCATCTGAGCAGTGGAGAAATCTGGTGGACTACTGCTGCGTTAAAGGATGACCATTACTCATCGGATGTGATGCTAACGCACAGCATTCGATTTCGGGTAGTAAGGACACCAACCACAGGAGTGAGTCTTTATTAGATTACTTCTTAACTGCTGATTTAAATTGATTAAATCGAGGTAACGCACCTACTTTCCTCATAGACATATATACATCTCCTTGACAGCCGATTAACCTGAGGTTCAAAGGTATAGGAACCCTAAAGCAATTGACTGGAATACTTATTGGGAGGATCTTAACAGCTTTCTGGGCGCTATGCGGAGCAGAATTAAGTCTATCGAACAAATAGAACTTGTCGTCGACACCCTACAAAAAGGTATAAACAATATAATACTCGTCGCCTTCTTAACAGGGCTAAAAAGAATGGGAATTGGGACTTGTACAGAGCAACCTTAACAAGATATAATAATGAGATACAAAATGCTGTAAGGGACTCATGGAGGGGGTATTGTCAGGAAATCACGAATATACCATTTCGCCTTCGGGAAAAATGGCTGAGACGACTAATGAAATCTTACAGCACCTAATGAGGGTTCACTTCCCGGGCTCGAAGTTGAATTACACGAATGAGGGGGTGGTCAATGAGTCATACCCCTTAGGAGATGATGCAAATTCCCCTGCATTAATTCAAGAAGGCTTTCAGTCCTTGGTGGGTATATTGTGCGGAATCTTTTGGACATGCTCAGCAATCGGATAAACCCCGGTAGCATGGAGGAAGGTTTAGCCCATCTTCATTCCAAAGCCGCGTAAGGACACCTACTATGAGGCAAAATCCTTTAGACCTTTAGCCTCTCAAAAAGGCAGATCTACCGTAGACGCTCTATATGCGTTTACATACCACACTAATATTACAATGCGGAAAGGTGAAGAAGCAATTGCACCGTTTCTAGGCATAGAGGGGGCATTTAGTAACACCCTAATTGAATCCATATACGGTTCTGCTCAAACACGCAAACTAAGTGACTCCGTCAACAGATGAATGCACTCCATGTTGAAAAGCAGAAGGGTACATACTTCACTACACTGTAATGAAGTGAAGGCCAAAGTTTCAAAGAGATATAACACCTGAACAGCAAGGTTTTACCTATGCATTTGAACGCAACACAAACTGCGTTAGAGGTACAAACTCTTGTGTATTATGCAACTGTGGCTAATAAAGTAACGCCAATTTTTAAGTCCATGTAACTTTCTTCAATATCTGATATACAACTTTTATACTCTGCATACAAATCGTTTCCAAAATATGCAGTTACGATTTTGTTTAAGCCATCAAAAGTTCTCGCGTGCTTCAATAAACTTAAATTAGGTACCTTGCGTAATCGATCAACATTTTCCAACCGTTTTTTTACAAGAATTTCCCTTGAATGATATGCACCGCAAACATCCAGATCGCTTATTTTTGCGTCGCACCAAGTACATACCAACTAAGATATTCGCTAACTTTAAATCTGTTCCTATTGTGCCTTCGAAAGTATGAACATTTATGGCAGACGATAGTTGTGAAACATTTTTGTCGTTTTCTTGAGAACACAGAGGTGATGCTAATAAGAATAACTTTTTAACTCCAGAATCCTTGAATCGCACAGCAGTTATACCGTCCTCATACGTAGTACGTTTGGTTTCATGATACCTGGGTATTCTTGAATCTAAGGGTAATCAGCATGCGATAGTTAAGAAAAGCCTAACGACTACCTTTCCTACAAGACTGAGATTAATTCTGAAGAGTTTTCTCAACTCGGCAAACAAGATCAGGGCAATCAACACCTGAACCACCTCTGTCCTGACAGGGATGTTCAAAAGAACCATCTGCGTACAAATGATGAAGCCTCGAATGCACTATATTAATTCGGCGATTGAAAGGGTAGTTCTACCAGG
>CAKNWU010315202.1:203-12958 GCA_932072015.1 Andricus quercustozae
AGAAACTAAAAAAAATCTCTTAAAATTATGAGAATTAGTCATATTATGCAGATTAAGGAACAAAAATAACATTTTCTTAAGACAAACATCGAAAATGGCGGTTTTCGTGGTGCCACGCCCCCTACGAAAATGGCCTAATGCAGCACTTTTGTATGTAATGTTCACAAAAATAAGCTAGGGGGTACGAGAATGTAAACATGAGCCGAAAACCATACTTTTCGACTTTTCTTTGCAAGTCAGCCTTATCATTTTCGTATCGAGTTCTCTTGGTTTACTCAAACCGCCAAATGTCGATATTTTTATTCAGACAAATAGTATACGCACTTCGAGACGACAATTGATGGATGAAATGAGCGTCAAGTTGACAACTCAGCCGCGATCTCTCGTCGTCGTAGCCAACTTCACGCTCGTTTTGCATCCATCACTTTTCGTCTCTAGCTGCGTAATGTACTATTATGATTTTTCCAAAACTGCAAATAAAAAATGAGTTTCTTTTGTTTCCACTTCGATTAACCGCAAGATATTAATTAATATTCGAAAATTTTAAAAGATTTCACCGACATTTCAAAATTACATATAGATTTCGCATACACTAAGGGCTGATTTCACCAACTCTGATTAAATACATGATTAGCCAATTATGATTATTCTTTAATCGAGACTTCAATCATGATTAAATTGTAATGCGTTCCACCATGGACATTTCAACTTTGATTAGCTAATCAAATACCCTTTTCCTATCTTTTTTGTGAAGAAGTGAAATAATTTTTCGTGGATGTAATATAGTAAAATAATGTTATATTTTTTACATTACTATGTCAGTTCAAAAACTAATAATGTACTTTGTAAAGACATTAATAGTGATTAATTAAAGACGCTCAGAAATATGTGATGCATGCATGAAAAAAATACAAGATGGAAGCTTCATGATGCGCACGGCGAGGTTACATTGGTTAAATATTTATGTTCAGTACTGCAAAATGAATTTATGCGACTCAATTCTTATTTCGTTAACTTATATATTTTACACACGCATTGTTCTTGAAAACGAATTATCTCTTCCCGTGGTGTAAAACAAGCTGTAGGTAAAAAAAGTGAGGCTATTCGAACACAATTTATACTTTACGGACGCCTCATCAAAGATGTTTTGGCATCATAGTTTCTTTCATCTACATATTGATAAAAACAAAAGCGTAGATATCATAGAAATTATTATAAAAATTATCCACATTCGCTCTGAACGTGCTCCAAATGCTCAAGTTCAAACTTCGATTTTGAGGTTCTGTTCTGCCAACCAGCGTTAATCGCCCATTAACTCTATTATTCGGTCAAAATCGACCGATTAAGTTAAACAGTGATTAACTCTCTTCAATCAACTTCTGATACTGGTACTGATTGAACTAGAATAATCGAGGATTAACGTCTTAATCAGAGATGGTGAAATCGGCCCTAAAAGGCTCTCTGGAATTCACCAAGATTTCTACATATTTAAAGATTTTACAAACATTTCAAGTATTTTCATATTTTTAAAATATTACAAAAGATTTGACAAAGAATTCACAAGTACTTAAAAGAATTATTGAGCTTTTTAAAAGATTTCAAAGAATTTCACAAAGATTTTGGTAAAATTTCCAAATATTCCAAAAGATTTCACTTGGGCATAGCACGATAAGCATGTGTGTGCTGCCCCTGCCTGATCAGGTCCATATTTTCATCATAAGGTGGTAGTCAGCCTACAATAATTGTAGTTCTCAGGGCCCATCACGAGGAGGTTACAGTACGATTTTAAACCCCTTTCATGCCGTGCTTGATTATCGTGAGTTCCCCTCGCCTCTCACGTACCAAGGTGCTCAATTATCGTGAGTCACCGCCTCTTACGGACCGGGCTGCTTGATTAAACGTGAGTCCCTTGCCTCTAAAGAACCTGGGTGCTTGATCCAACTATCCGATGTCGGGAACAGATGTTATTGAAAAATGAACAATACACGAATAAACAAGAGAATGCTGCTGAAACAGTTGAATTTGCGGAACAAATAAATATCGCGGAAACAGTTCGTGTCGAAACAAATACTGCAACAACGAAAATGGCTTTCAACTTCAGGGAAGGTACAAACGTTACTATTCATTTGTTCCCTCACTTCAACTGTTTCAGCAACATTTACTTGTTTTGTTGTTTGTTTATTCTTTAATAACGTGTGTTTCTTTACAGGATTTGAAAGTCCTTTTCAGCGTTACAGAATTTAATTCGTCACCAACGGTTTCAGCGATATTTATTTGTTCCGCCACTTCAACTGTTTCAGCAAAATTCTCTTGGTTTTTCGTGGTTTGTTCATTTTTCAATAACGTCTATTCCTTCACTGGAGTTAAAAGCCCTTTTCAGTGCCGCAGAATTGGTTTCGTCACGAAGTGTTTCAGCGATATTCATTTGTTCCGCTGCTTCATCTGTTTCAGCAGCATTCTCTTGTTTTTTGGTTGCTTGTTCATTCTTCAATAACGTCTGTTCCTTCACTGGAGTTGAAAGCCCTTTTCAGCGTCACAGAATTTGTTTCGTCACGAAGTGTTTCAGCGATATTCATTTGTTCCGCTGCTTCATCTGTTTCAGCAGCATTCTCTTATTTTTTGTTTTTTTGTTCATTGTTCAATAACGTCTCTTCCTTCACTAAAGTTGAAAGCCATTTGTGTTTCTCTGTATGCGTCCTATTCCCGACATCGGATAGTTGGATCAAGCACCCAGGTTCGTGAGAAGCAAGGGACTCACGTTTAATCAAGCAGCCCGGTCAGTAAGAGGCGGTGACTCACGATAATTGAGCCCATGAAAGGGGATTTAAAATCACACTGTATCCTCCACGTGGTGGGCCCTGGGAACTACAATTATTGTGGGCTGACTGCAGGCGTTTAAATAGGCAAGGGAACTATTTCAGTACATTTATCATCCAGGCGGCCACACTACTATGACGTCATAATTTTTGACGACATAAATATACAAATGGCCATTACAAATGCCTGAGAAATGGCCGTATTTATGCATGCATTATATAAAATATAATAAAATTAATAGATATATTACGTTAGTATACTCACCAATAGAATGATAGAAGACCACCAGAGTGAAAACGAAAGTATAAACCATCCTCATTTTCGCAATTTCGAGGAAAAACTGATTAATGCTTCAGTGAATAAGTGGGTCAACAAATGTAACTATGGAATATTCTATTGCATCATCAGAGTACAAATATATGCGTAAGTAGTCGCTATCTCACATATATGTGAGATGACAACGTTATTTGTTTCACCGTTGTCCTTCGAAGATATAATTATCAACTTTTTATATCAAATGAAAGTCCACGTGTTTGGTTGAAAATCAATCAACTTTACTTAACATTTAAACAATTTTGTTCTAAATTTATATATTTTATTTTAAATTCTCCTTTTTGGTAGTAAACTAATCTTTTTGCTTAAAAATTCGAATACACGCTCAAAAGTTTAACTACTTTTTTGAAATTTCATTTCATTAATTGTGTAGACAATTCTAGCTTTTTCGAATTTCTGACACTATGTACGTTTATATGTATTCAGTATTATTTTATCTCAGAATTGATACCCTAATATTCTTTATGGATAGTTTTTTTTCAGATCGATTTTGTTGAATCGAGAAATTACTGTTTAATGAGCGACATAGTGAAAGAGATTCGTGAAAACTGGAATTTTCTACAGCATTTCTATAACAAGGAGCAGGTGACAATAATTTTCTAAATAATGGCATTCGTAAATTGTGGAATAAATTCCAGAAAACTATATCTTTTAATGATATACTGAACAAAATATTTTGTTTAAGCAAGAATAATTGTTTCGACAATTTTAAATCTAATTAATATTTGGCTACGATACAATTTAATAGAAAGTCATTCTCGTTTCGAGATTCAAAAATTTGTTATGCTTCAAAATCTAACTTATTTAATTTCAAAGGCTGCTTCTTTGAAATTTTTACAATGTTAAATATGTGATATTGAAATATTGTCTTATTTTGAACATCGCATGATAAAAACTTGGTGACATACATTCTAAATCGAATTTCGTAATTTTTCTTTGGTATTATTTTTAATGTGAATAAGCGAAGGTTAAGTACATGAAGTGTGCAAATAATCTTTTCTTTCACTTTGAAGTGACGTAGCCTGTTTACAAGTTTTACAATATCACCTTCTGGCTACGTCATGTATACACTAAGGCTTTTTTAATTCATTAATTAAAGTTAAAAATAATTAATTAGTTCAATTTTCCTGATCTAGGTCTAGAGAAGTCACCGGCAAATATTTTTTGTACAAGAAGAAAAGTGGCAAATGACCAGGCACTTTTTTTCGAATTTTAATGGTCATCCTGAAATATTTAGAAATATATATTTTTTCCTTCAAGTTGTTTCATGCTTAAGGGTTTGGTTTGAAGATATCATCATAGAAGGTATTAGATATGTGTCAAATTTCCCCCTTTTTTGTCAAATGTCCACTTGTTGACAACTTCTGAACATCAAAAACAGGTCTTTGCCAATATCTCTGTCTAGCTAGCGCTTGTGTATGTTTGTGTTACTGTGTCTATACATTTTTAGTCTGTCAGCACTATACATTTCGAAAGAATTTACATATTGGATTGGATTTACTCGAGTAATACGAGTGGTACTCGGCGAAAACTGCACTAACATTTTCGAATCTTATTATTTTACTAGGAAACATGATTTTGCTAAAAATCGTTTGAAGGACGTTTGACTCGATATGGAAAAACTGGAACGTAGGACCAAAAACCTTCATCCACAAAACATACCGGCGAACATCCGACAATGGAGAGCATCTCCGATTCTAAGATTTCTGCCAGGAATAATCAGACCTATTGCAGGACGTTTTACCAATGAGGATGAGCAACTATTAGACGCAAACGTCAAAGACGCGAATGATGTGGAAAAGAATTGATCTCACCTGATTGGGCCCAAACCCATGTTTTAACGCTGATCTTGAGCAAATACATCCAAAAGAAGAAAATCAAGAAAGACAGCTTAATCGGTTTAAACTTCATTCAAACATTACTGCAGTGACGTTCAATCAAATTAGAGAATATACGTCATAAATAAACTACACAAATGCTTTAAATCAAATGCTGAGAATGGAGGAAGCCGGATTGAATAGATACAGAAGATCAGCCGATAAACTCCTAGATGCCATACACGACGCTACAAGAGGAAATCTAAATCCCTCTCTGTTACCCACCAACCACCTAGAGGTTGTATATCGACATGGATATGAATTTTATTTCTAGATATATTGTTGCAAGGGAGATATAATAATCCACGTGACACGTTCCAGTGAAGCTTGCGAAAGTAAGCTCCACCAAACACAAGACACGTTTAAAATCTGCAATATCAACATTTCATAGCAGAGCTTACCGACAAAAAAAATGTAGAATTTTTATGGGAGATCGAGAAAAAATTAAAGGAATTCAGTGACCACATGGCATATCGAAAATATCATTGAAGCCTTACTCGTGGGTCTTATATTGGATTAGGTATATTAACAATCCTGGGATTAATTACCTTTTCTTTCTCTCTCAAATCTCAATAGTAATATGAGTTTGTGTCGCTTGTATTAGCAAGAAGCGATCTAGGAGGTACAGTATTCGTACATAAATTGAAACGAATCACTCAAAATTTCGAAGAAGCTAACCGCCGTCAACACCATGAATATGAGTTGGAATCCAAAAATATATCCAAGAGCCTGCCCAATGTAAATGTACTGTTGCAAACGCTTCAAACCCATGTGAAGTGATTAGTGATTGTGAGTGATACTATACAAACAAAAGAAAAAGAAAATGGCCCTAAGTTCTAAAATGAAAAAAGTCCAAAATTTCGAAAGTGGAAGTGTAACATTTAAAAAAAATTTTACACAAATGTACAATATTCTCTATACAATAAGGTTCATACAACTGCACAGAACCAGCCCGGATTGAATATAAATAAGATTCCTTTTGTATATAATGACGAAGGCGCTTGTGTGAATGAACAATTTAAAAATCAGTACTAAGGCCGTATAAGTCTATACAAAAAGCGTCTAAGCCAATGATAGTTGAAGTCGTGAGACTTTCCGAAGAGTTATCTCCTAAGTTTATTACCTTCTACATAATTCAGAAATTTTACTGTGACAAAATAATTAATCCAACTAGGATGGGAAAGAACTTTTCATTTTGAACCCGTTATCAAGGACAATAAACAAAATATCTAGGGTTGGTTTCTTACATACCGTCCTGTTACGTACATTTTCTTATCACCCAGCGTCCATCCTATGTGAGCAACCGCTTTATTCGACAACTAATCTGACCTATAATAATCAACCCTTAATAATAATATTTGAATTACAATTGTTTAATTAACAATTCCTTACTATTACGAAATATTTTAAAAAATAGGAACTGATGATACATTGACCATTATAAAGTTCTAAAATTAATACACTAAATTAGAGAAAATTAATAACTATTAGTCAATGAAATTCAATTTACAATTTAAACATATTAAATAAAAGTAAGCATGGGTGTCTTTGAGTCATGTTATGACTGTCAGCATCTTTTAGAAGTCAACGATTCCTAATATAGCTTCCTTCCATGGTTCCTTTCAAAATTGTAGCTTGAAAATGAACATTCAATTGAAATTAGCAAAATGCTTGGAAAAATGCCGTACCTCACCCAAGTATTCGTACCTTCGAGTCGGTCACACTCAAAATTCTCATCACAGTTATTTACTACTTCTTGCATCGACAAGAAGTACTACGGAATTCGAAAAAAATACGGTTTCTAGTAACCGTTAGCTCTCGACGACCTTAACTCATTGCTTCCTCCAAAGAGGATATTACCAGCCTTATGGAGGCGGTGGATAGGTACTCCGAAGCGATTGGCATGAGCTTTGGACTGAACAAGTGTGCTTGCGTCCACCACAGCAAGGACGACTAGAAACTACACCATCGCGTGGCGATCGGGATGATCAACTCATAGGCGGAAATACCATTCAACATCTTAATAATGGATAAACATATACATATCTTGGAATACCGCAAGCGGAAACCCAAGATGTGCGTGTGTTAAAAAGGGCCCTTGTAAAAAGGTATCGCCAAATTCTCAGAAAAATTCATCTTCCGAATTACCTGGAAAGAATAAGATCCAGGCGACCAATATTCTGGCCGTTCCTATCCTGCTCTACACATTTGGCGCAGTAAAATGGAACGTCAATGAGTTGAAGCAACTTGACCGAAGCACACGCAAGATGATGACAATCCATCGAAGTCACCATCCTAGATCTTCCCTACCTCCAATATACCTACCTCGAAATAAAGGGGGTAGAGGCTTGCTAAGCTTGGAGTGCATCAATATGAAGCCAACAATGTTGCGGCGTTTCTATACCGTGCCGCAAATACGGCCGCAGAGGAGCTTGGCCTCCCATTTGATTCCAGCGATACTACACATGGCCTAGCATCACTAACACCTTCGGTGCTCAAAAGTCGTGTACAGGAAGCAGAACATAGGCTTCTACTAAGAGAACATGTTGACAAGCCCCTTCATGGTAAATTCTACGACATCATACGTAGACAAGAGCTCTCGATGGGTCTTTCCAACATGTTTCTCAAGTCTACTGGATAGAGATCGGAGACTGAGGGATTTATTTTTGCCTGTCAAAACGGCGTTATAGACACCTTAGTTTACCGCGAGCGCATAATGAATGTACATGTAGGCGATACTAACTGCCGAGCGTGTAAGCAAGAGCCAGAAGCACTTGGGCATGTTCTTAGTGAATGCTCAAAGTATGCACGTTACGGGTACATCGAGAGACACAATGCGGCTCTAAAAGTGTTATATTACCATCTTAGGCCCTTCTATGGTGTTGATATATTGCCCGTCTTGCCATACGCCCAAGAGGAATTCGAGTCCGTTGTGGAGAATTATCAGTGTAAGATCTACTGGAATTTCTCATTCTCCACTATTCAACGTATCAGTGCTACGAAGCCTGATATTGTCCTTCAAGATCTGAAGACCAATATCATTTACATGATTGAATTCTCGGCACCATCCGATGATGGTATCACTGCAAAGGAGGAAGAAAAACGGTTTAAATAACAAGCACTTCTTTTCGAGCTGAGCAGGCGTTACCAAGGGTACAAAGTCCATCTTGTAGTTCTTATAATCGGCTGTTTTGGAGGTATGAAAGCATCAGTTCTTAGCCAACTTGACAAGATTCCGGCTTGCCAGCGTCAGGCCCATTCCATCGCAAACCGCATGCAAAAGGCTGTTCTTCTGGGATCACTTCATCTGGTCCGTCAACACTGTTCCTCATAACATTCTAAAAAGATTGGTAGCTCTAAAAAGTATCCAGAGGTGAAACCTTCATCTCCAACTGTCCAGTCTGCCGCGTAAGGTCATCCGCGACTAGAGACCTGACTCCAAGGAACAGTGTTGAACGATGTTCACTCGCGTAAATTTCTAGCTCTTGCTTACCTTCTGGGCCAGAAGAAGCAGAAGTTGATAACCTAAAGTTTCCAGTTGCGTCGGAATTGGTTGCTTTAATGAACCATGACCGTTGCATCCGGAGCCCACAACTTCTCATAATAATTGCGATAACAAGGAGCAAATGATAGTAATTTTCTAAATAATGACTTTCGTAGATTTTGTAATTAATTCCAGACAATTATATCTTTTAAAGATTTACTGAACAAAATATTTGGTTAAATCAAGAATAATTGTTTCAACAATTTTGAATCTGATTAATATTTGGAACATGTTATAACCATTAATAGATGATACCGTCTAAGTATTGAAATTTTCAAGTAATATCAATTTAGATAATAAAAAGATTACTTCGCACAAATAAATTTTTAATAACAAAAGAAAATCTGCCTCTGCTCGGATTTGAACCGAGGTTATCGTTTTAATATCGAAATTTATATTAATTAAAAATTTAAAAACTCGAACGTTAGCATTTGTGAATTTATTGCGTTCTGCTAGCAGTACAATTAGTTTGTCGTCAGGTAAAACATATCTTTGAAATTCGAATCGCCGGTTCCCATATGCGCGGGGAATAAGCCGAACATGTGCAAGTTGTTCTAGTGCATGCTCAAGTCCTTTTCAGTTAATTTTAGTCGAATATTGTGTTAGAAATTATTACAGTATCAAGGAACTCCGTATTTAAAAACGATACCTTATTTCACAACCTATTTTACAGGGTGATGAACGAAAATGTGTAAAAACTAATTGATTCCTGTTTTTGAACAGGTACATGAATCAAAAGAACGGAATGATGAATAAACAGTGGAAACTTCAAGGTTTAATCAAGAAGCACTATTGCATGAATTTGAGAGTTTTATTTATTTTATAAACGAATATCGTAAAAATACCGACGATTCGTCTGGGGCAATACACTTAATGGTATATGTGTTCGAAATGTGCACCATCTGAATGGATACAATAAACGAAACCTTTTTTTCAAAAAATAAAACACACGCTCTCTCACAGTATCAGAAATGTCACCAACCGCTATCTGAATAGCCGATTTAAGTTGCTCTTTGTTTTGGGTTCATGGGCGTATGAAGTCCAGTTGAAGGCTGTTGTCGGGTCAATATTTATAAACTTATTTAGTTATATTATATAGTTTTATACATAGTTTTAAAACTTATATAGTTTTATAAACTTACATTTAATTATATATTATAGATACATATATTTACTAAGTTTTAAACATGAAATTAGGAATATTATTTTGCTGAAACAGAAAAACTCAAGTTAGATGAAAACGTAGCTGCCGAGAATTGTACCCGGGTTTCCAACACAGCAATCAGCTTCTCTCTGCAATCTGGTATTCTGGATGCTTTAGCAAGAGGCACTAAACGCTCTTTAGTATCATGCAAGCAAGCTTCGGTTCGGTGCTGCCCGAACGTTCTTGAGTGTGGGGCATCCAGGAATGGTTACTGGGCTGCTGCCAACTCAGTCGAGTTGTCAATAGAACACTATAAACTATACTTCGATTAAAACCTCGTCCTTCTGACAACAGAGACACAATAAATAGATTTCCATTATTGATGCTAGAAATTATTGTAATTTATGCTTTCTATTATTTTTTGAGAAAACTCACTTTTTAGGAGAGACTTCAGTTTTTCATGTTTGCAAAGGTTGACGCACTTAAATTATAGCTACTAACGTACGAAGCGTATAGAATAACTTTAAGGTTCTATGCAGGAGAGATACCAATTTTTAATGATTAGCGTGAAGTTTCACAATCCTTCCCGTGGCTTCTGCATCGATTTCTGAAATTTGGTAATCATTAAACAATTTGTGTACTGAATATCGATCTCTTCAATCTCATTTTTCGCCGTGTATTTACAGTCAGAGTAATAAATTTCGGCACTCCTTTATTTTTGTTATGTTATGTTAATTTTAAGGCTATAGGGCATTTTTATCGCATGATCATTGTAAAATCCTGCATATTCTGAAATCATATAAAGGAAAATGATTAAAAATCTTTTTTGAATTTTGAATTTAAACTCTTACTTCTTTCTTGATTCGCTTGAAACTCCAGCTATGTAATAAGTGAATCGTAAAGTCTATAAATCGGATGTTGGGAGTTTCATTTCACATACGTTTTTAAATTTCGTCGCATTTAAAATTTAGTGATATTATCACTGTATCCTCCCGGAAGAATAACTTACATTAACTTTATCCTTCAAAACTTTCATGAAAGATTCTCCCTAGTACGTACATTTTTCAGTAAAATATTCATATACCTAATGCATACCGTCTGTTCAACAAGAAAGGAATCGCGATTATTCGTAAACTATAAAGGATATTTAATTTTTCTTTGTTTTTAAATTAAAGGTCACTAAAAGGGCTACGGCGCATTTACTTAATACGTCGTCCAATCTCCATCTCTGACAAAATATCTTGGCACCTCCTAGGCATGCTTTCGACAAGGGATTCGGCATATTCAATGGGAAGTGACCTCCATATTCCTCTATTATGAAGAGAGAGCTGTTTCAGGGCTTATCTGCAAGCCTTCTCTTCATGATAGACCAAACATTCTCAATGGGGTTGGCATAGGGAGACAGTGAAGGTCATTCCATTGTCTCGATGCAATTTTCCAGTTTCCACGATTTGCAAAGGTGACTGACTCGTTATCTTCATGCAAGACCCCAACCTTCACTTTGAGCTCCAAATAATTTCCCTAACTGATCTCAAAAGATCACGCTGATAAATTTGGAGCATTTTGTGAGCATTCAAATTCTCCGTAAAAAGCTACAAACAACCAAAACCACCCGAGAACTGCCTCTTCCAGGCAAATCATCGACACTGTTTGTGGGTGTAAAACGTTGCACCTACTGTTGGACAACCTTTTTCTACGTTTCAATGAATTTTGCACATGCAGGTTGCTTCATTTTCGTACCCAGCGGATGTGGTCACACGAAGACAGCTTCAAACATTTTTACATACTCAGCAGACATTTCGATGTACGTGTGCTCTCTACGACAGTTCGAGCGATATTGAAACTAACGAATATTTGCACCGTACTTCTTTTAGTGACCTTTAATTTGAAAAAAAAGAGGAATTAAATATCTTTTATGGTTTACGAATAATAGCGATTCATTGTTTGTTGAACAGACTGTACATTTTCTCAAATTGAAGCGTTTGTAAACGCAAGATCTTTGAAATTAGAAAAATTTCAACTGAAGATTTTAAAATTATAACTACTTGAAATTTAATAAAATATTACTGTGGAATGAGTCATCTCCTACGCATCAGTGAAAAAGAAGCTCTAATAATGTTTGATTGTGAGCCCCTTTCATGTGCCTTCTGATAATTTTAATGTTTTTTCTAGGGTTTCAATTTAAAAGTTTGAAAGTCTTTTAATTTTTAATTGCTCAATTCTAACTATTTACAATTTTAAAATGTGGAATGTTTTTAGTACTTTCACAATTATTAAATTTTTACGGTGTATATTTAACTATTCTCCAGTTTTTAGGAATTTGCAATTTAAAATTGCACAATGTAAAGCTGGCTCCGGAATTTATATTGTCAAATTCTATCACCCTTAAATTCAAATTAATTACCTTTTTAATACTGGGAAGAAAACCGGAAAATGAGCCGGATTTTTTCTTTAGAATTTTAATGGTCATCCTGACATATTTTGAAATATATATTTTTTTCTTCAGATATTCTTTGTTATATAAGGCTGAGGATTTTTGAACACCTGTACAAGTCTCACATTAATATTATTAAAAAAATAATTGTACCAGAACAGTCTTAATAAATGATAAACTGAAAACTTATTTTCGTGTAAACTTTTACGAAATTTAGATTTCAAGGGGTGTTTTTGACTCATGGACTACATTATTATAGGTCAACCAAGTCAAATATTGAGAGCAAGGTGGATAATCTTCAGAGTTTTTTAAAAATGTGAATGGAAAGTTTTGATATTTGGATAATAAAAAGCTAGCTTAATTGTATGTTAACTAAAACTACGGAAACATTATTTTGTGCCTTCTTAAAAAGACCGTGTAATTATTATAGATTTCAAAGTCCAAAAATTCAAAATTGTTTCATACTTCAGGGTTTAGGTTGATATGAAAAGAAGTCTAGACAAGAAAAATGTTTCTTTTTAAATACCCTACAAAAATGTCATAATAACTTTTTGAATTTTCTCGAAAAATGGAAATTCCCAATTTTGATCGCACAAAAAAATAACC
>CAKNWU010315207.1:0-10482 GCA_932072015.1 Andricus quercustozae
TACAAAAAACTGCATATCTTGATGAAAAAATTTTGTTTCTTGTGTTCCTGGTGTAATACTCTTCGTTTTATAATGTAAAAGAAATTCTAAACAAATTGAGAATTCCGGCTATCTCCCTTCAAAAGATACGTGGCAGAGAAATTGTCTCTTTTTACAGAGTTGCCAGTTTGATGGCTTACACCTACTTGAAGCGAATCATTGTACTGTGACTAGTATTTTATTGCATTAAAATACTCAATATCTGCAAATTTCACATTATTCACAAAGTTTTTCATTTTCTCAGTGTTAACAGTATTCAAAGCTTCGGCTTCTTGAACAGGTTTTAATCACGCAGGCGTCACACCGGCGCTGTACACGTGATACAAAGAATCGATCGGGGGAAAGTGTACATGGCGCATGCGCAACTCACCTCTACCTCTACAGCTCTGAGCTCTCCTGTGTATCGTGTTCCGTGCTGTTCTCAATTCATGCTAGACCTCTGCGGAGTCACATGTATGCTCTAGGACTAGAAGTCATTCCTATTGAACCCCAATTCATTAGCGCTAATTTTAAGCTGCTTTCCTTCGACACTCATTCTGCAACAATTGCATACAGGAACGTATTTGCAAAAATCATCCCGATAACTTTTGCTATGTTTACGGTGCTTTTGTCCCACGAAAAAAGAGACAAAAAATTTCTCCTGCAATGCGAGAATGTTACGAAATTCTTGTTCAGATTAAACCCGAAATGGAGAAAAATATTGGATACCGAACAGTTGCTGTTCCACTTGTGCTACATAAATGGTTGCAGAATGAGTCTCGAATGATAGCAGCTCACAATTAGCGTTAACGAATTGGAGTTTGATAGGAAGGACTTCTAGTCCTGGAGTACAGTTAGCATACATGTGACTCCGCAGATATCTAGCATGTAATGAGAACAGCACGGACCACGATACACAGGAGAGCTTAGAGCTGTAGAGGTAGAGGAGAGTTGCACATGCGCCATGTACACTTTCCCCCGACCAATTCTTTGTACCATGTGTACAGAGCCGGTGTGACGCCTGCGTGACCTGTTAAACCTGTTAAAGACTCCGAAGCTTTAAATACTGTTAACACTGAGAAAATGAAAAACTTTGTGAATAATGTGAAATTTGCAGATATTGAGTATTTTAATGCAATAAAATACTATTCACAGTACAATGATTCGCTTCAAGAGCGTGTAAGCCGTCAAACAGGCAACTCTGTAAAAATAGACCATTTCTCTGCCACGTATCTTTTGAACGGTGATAGCCAGAACCTTGTATTTGTTTAGAATTTCTCTGGCATTAAAAAACGAAGAGAATGACACCAGAAACACAAGAAAAAAACAAGCCCACCGTTTGATTTGGCATTAAAAAATGCATTGAAATCATATTGAAAACCTGACGTGCTGAAGAGAAATGAAGGCCAGATTCGAATTCAGCACAAAAAAATACTCCGGAAATGACATATATCATTCCATGAGCACATAGGTCACATTTTGTTGACCAGTGTAATTATTAGCAAAAGAAAACCATTATGTGAATTTTCATGATGAAACACCTTTTTGTAGCCTGTGTCCAATTCCGAATTCTCTTCCAACACATCAATTGTGGAATGTGTTCGATTTGCTATTTTGAAGCTTTCATATCGTTACTAAGCTTAAACTTGAGTACCATGGGCAACAATTTCGGAATAGTTCACTTTTTTTAGATGCGCGTGGCAAGACCATACTTTGTGGGATCATGGAATTGGGAGCACGCAGTGAACTTGTTAAGGGAGTGAGGAAAGTTGAAAATAATCCGAAATTGTTGCCTGTGGTACTCAAGTTTAGCGCTTTGCATAATGAAGCTTCCTTCCTGTTTGTTTTTCATGTATGCATAAGATATTTCTGAGCGCCCTAGCAAACCAGATGAACGGAACGGATACTAACTCAATAAAAACAGCAAGATAAATATTTAAATTGTTGCAATCATGAATCTTGACGTAGAATCAGAATTGCAACTATTTTAATGTTCATCTTTTTGTTTTCATTGAGTTTTTTTGCAAGTTACGGAAAGGATACTATGTGGATGCTATAAGCATACGCTGTAGCGTATTCGTTCTGTTCACACGGAACGCCAAGACGTATTTGACTGATCACTATTAATAGCTTTACAATTGAAATTATTAGTTTTTAGACCGAAATAGTGATAATATTTTTTAACATTATTGCAATATATTACATCTAAGCAAAATTATTTCTCTTGCTGACCGTGCACGCGCAAGTAACTTATTAAGCGTCCACCTTGTCTCGGCCAATCAGAATCGCCGCGTGCCTAGAAAATTGGATTATTACGAATCGGGTATATGGTTAACTAATTGGGGATCGAAATTTGATTAGAGCCACGGATCTAGCCAAGCACATTTTTTCATTAGCAATAAGATTTAAATCAAATCTAAGACGTTCTAGAGACTAGTCGCCAGATAATAATAACCAAACCGTCTGGAGCTCGGGTGGAGGTGAAGGGAAGGTGATGGGCGTGCTTCGTCCAAGAGTGCCTTGTGTGAGTGGTGGGCAGTTGTGACGTGGTATTTAGTTCCACGCACAAAAAAAGCACTAATAATTAATTTTAAAGTCAAATAAATACCTGGTCGAACAGAGAATCAAACAATTTCATAATATAAAAGCGACTTCATGCAGGGTGGTGTGGGGCCTACGTATTAATCCCGCATGCTATTCGGGGAAAATTATATACTTCACTAGTCAACTACCTCCAGACTGGAGGTTTCCGTAAAATGTAGAAAATAAATTTAAAGCTCATCGTATGTTGTCTTTGTATGTTTCGACTGGACATTCCCAGTGCTAGTGAACAATATCTAATGAACGGGCAACCTAACTTTCAAGTTTAACAGAAAACGAGGAGATCCGCCTAGGTATTTATTGGAGATCCACGAGAGCTTCAGAACAAATTACAGGCTGACGGTTGCGTTCAACCTGGCCAATCCGAATTGGCAACTCATTGCCAATAATTGGCCGTAACAAAGCATGAGGCGTTGATCGCGTGGTCAACGGAAATCTGATGTTTTCATACTGAACATTGCTCAGTGCCAGTGGCGTGCCCTGCCGCTGGGTTCGGACAGGCGAGTTACGACTGGCAATGTAGTTAGCGTAGGGTAAGGGCCGGATATCGTAGAAGCGGCAGCACACCTGATTAGCTCTTATCATCTTCCTCGTCATGCGCGCTGCTGCCTTCGACTTCGATGAAAAAAAGGAAGCGAAATCCATCCATTCTTGTGGATGAAACATTAAAGAAAAAACAAAGAATCTAAGGAATTCAGGAAGATAGAGGATAGGATTATTACCATGTCAAAAACCGGAACAGGTGGGATACACGCAAGATAGGTGCCTAACTCCACTCGGTAAAGAGCTCTCGAGCGAATAAATTAATAAAAATAAATTAACTTAAATTTCGACGAAAATATCAAACAATTATAATTGATAAAATAATTTTAAAAAATATATTGAAAGCTACCAATATAGTTATAACAGCCCAGTGGGCACCATATTTCACGACGTCTTCACGACATCGTTACGACATCTTTACGACAACTTTACGAAACCCTATGTCCATGTTGTTAAGGTGTCTTTACGATATCATAAAGACATTGTCAGATCGAATGACGTCTTTACGATATCGTAAAGACATCTCAACGACATGGACATAGGATGTCGTAAAGTTGTGGTCAAGCTTTCGTAACGATTATGGGCTGTCAGACCGTAGGGCGATTTCAAGAGTGATCTTTATCTAAAACTCGTGGTTCCTTATTTTGAGTCTGTGTGCAGCAAGCTTTCTTACTTTGCTCGAGATAGGTGGTCCTGGTGTCGATTTGATGAAATTACGCGCTTATTGATGAGATGTCTTGAAAGCACCAGCTGGATTCGTGAGTGCTGGAAATCGGCTAAGCAGTTTATAGTAAACTGATTCTCCATGCAAAACGTTTATTGATGTGATGCCCTTGGCTGAAAAAACTTTGCCAGATGTTGTGAGACCGGTGACGTTGTTCGTGAGTCAGGAGGTCAATACCAAAATTGGTTTGGAAACATCAGCGATGACGAAACACCAATTGCAATCTCAGGGTAGGCTGGGCTTGAGTTTCCGAGGAGCGAAACCAAATATCTTGATCGGTGTACCATTTGCTGAAAAAATTTGGTATGCGACGGAATTGATGTTACTTCTTTGCCGCGAAATGAGAAGCACTAAGACATCAGAAGCTGTGACTACAATAAATTCGGTGAGACTTGAATCTAGGCAGAGATTTTGGGCCTTGTTATCAAATTTGGTGCGGTACCAGCAGTTACCTGATCTATTGAAACGGTTTCTTAAAGAACTTCGTAATCGATGACGTTTTTTCACTTGGCGGGATTTTTCGACTAGGATGGCGAAATGCTTAGCAAGCAGGCCCCCAGGCTGAAATATATTTCACCATAATAAATTTCCGAGCAGATAGTTTATAGCCCTCTCACTGAGACGCCATTTTCGCCACACACAATGCATATGACAATTTAAAAAAATTTGGTAGCGAAATTGAGAAAAAATGATCAAAAATAGTACTGACATTATTGTAACCCTACATGTCTCGCATTTTGACCAAAAGGCTGACTATCTTTCCAGTAAATCCATTAATGTTATTTCTTCACGATCAATAAAAGAAAAATATTTTCTATTTATTTTAATGTTACCCAGATAACAATCGTGCGGGCGCATTACAGCATCAGGTCATGCTGACACAAAATGCATGCACACAGTCAGCAGAACGCAAACATGATCTGCGTCTCATTTTATTCGCACAGTAACTGCAGTATGACTTCGGGGACTGAGGAAGACGTGAGTGTCTTATGCGCCTTCACGGCCTGAGCGCAGAATGTCGAACAGGCACGTGTCTGCTGGTACATGCTATAACTTTGCTGACACTTTACTCACATATATGTAACGATTATGGATGCTTGATTATGAACGCTTGAAGTCGCCTTCAGCCCACGTTGTCGATAGGTATTATATTTTTTAAAAGTTTTTATCGTTGCAAGGAAAACTATTGTAATTACTCGTTGACCTTCTAACGCAAAACTTTACGTAGAATCCGAATTTCAACAAGTTAAATGCTCATCTTCCTTTTTTAATGAGTTTTTCTTGCATGATACGGAGAGGATACGATGTGCATACTAATAGGATACGCTGTAGCGTATCCATTCCGTTCATTCGGTCCGCTAGGGTCGCTTATTTTCGTTGTGAAATGAATATTTTATTATGAAAAAAGTCTAAGTTAGGAATAAAATTAAAAAATAATACATTTTTAGGTTATGTCTTGTAGATCTTCCGTTTTTTCTTGACTAAACGGTAGTTTTTTTTTTTGGAAAAAGATGGAATGACCAATAAAATTTACAATTGATGCATTTGCAGGTTATTTCTTTCTTTGTCGGTTTAAATGAAGATATTTTTTTAAGAAAAAGGCTTAGTGGCAAATTGTGTTCGATTTGCCACTTTAAAGCCTTCTTATCCGTACAAAGCGCTAAACTTGAGTACCACAGGCAACAATTTCGGATTATTTTCAACTTTCTTCACTCCCTTAACAAGTTCACTGCGTGTTCCCAATTCCATGATCCAACAAAGTATGGTCTTGCCACGCGCATCTAAAAAAAGTGAACCAATCCGAAATTGTTGCCCATGGTACTCAAGTTTAAGCTTAGTAACGATATGAAAGCTTCAAAATAGCAAATCGAACACATTCCACAATTGATGTGTTGGAAGAGAATTCGGAATTGGACACAGGTTACAAAAAGGTGTTACATCATGAAAATTCCCATAATGGTTTTCTTTTGCAAGTTGTCGACACTTTATAATGTTCAGACGATATTATTATAAATTATTGCCATCTAGGGCCCGTCATTTTCGGCTGTCGTTTTGCCTGTCGTTTCCTGTGGCCGCGAAAAAACTACAGGGAAAAAATGTCAGGAAAAAAATAACAGGCCTGTTATTTTTTTCCTGTCATACATTTTCGTAAGGGCTTTCTCCGCTATAAAATATTTACTTCCTTCCCACCAAAAAAGAAAGACATAACCTTAAAATACATTATGTGTGAACTGTATTTTCTAACTAAGCCTTTTTCTTAAAAAATATCTTCATTTAAACCGACAAAGAAAGAAATAACCTGCAAATGCATCAATTGTAAATTTTATTGGTCATTCCATCTTTTTCAACCAAAAAAAACTACCGTTTAGTCGAGAAAAAACGGAAGATCTACAAGACATAACCTAAAGATGTATTATTTTTTAATTTTATTCCTAACTTAGCCTTTTTTCATAATAAAATATTCATTTCACAACGAAAATAAGCGACCCTAGCGGACCGAATGAACGGAAGGGATACGCTACAGCGTATCCTATTAGTGTTTTGCGTTAGAAGGTCACGGAGTAATAACAATAGTTTTTCTTGCAACGATAAAAACTTTAAAAAAAGATAATACCTATCGACAACGTGGGCTGAAGGCGACTTCAAGCGTCCATAATCAAGCATCCATAATCGTTACATATATGTGAGTAAAGTGTCAGCAAAGTTATAGCATGTACCAGCAGACACGTGCCTGTTCGACATTCTGCGCTCAGGCCGTGAAGGCGCATAAGACACTCACGTCTTCCTCAGTCCCCGAAGTCATACTGCAGTTACTGTGCGCGAATAAAATGAGACGCAGATCATGTTTGCGTTCTGCTGACTGTGTGCATGCATTTTGTGTCAGCATGACCTGATGCTGTAATGCGCCCGCACGATTGTTATCTGGGTAACATTAAAATAAATAGAAAATATTTTTCTTTTATTGATCGTGAAGAAATAACATCAATGGATTTACTGGAAAGATAGTCAGCGTTTTTGTCAAAATGAGAGAGATGTAGGGTTACAATAATGTCAGTACTATTTTTGATCATTTTTGCTCAATTTTGCTACCAAATTTTTTTAATTTGCCATATGCATTGTGTGTGGCGAAAATGGCGTCTCAGTGAGAGGGCTATAAACTTTCTGCCCGAAAATTTATTATGGTGAAATATATTTCAGCCTGGGGGCCTGCTTGCTAAGCATTTCGCCATCCTAGTCGAAAAATCCCTCCAAGTGAAAGAACCTCATCGATTACGAAGTTCTTCAAGAAACCGTTTCAATAGATCAGGCAACTGCTGGTACAGCACCAAATTTGATAACAAGGCCCAAAATGTCTGCCTAGATTCAAGTCTCACCGAATTTATTGTAGTCACAGCTTCTGATGTCTTAGTGCTTCTCATTTCGCGGCAAAGAAGTAACATCAATTCCGTCGCATACCAAATTTTTTCAGCAAATGGTACACCGATCAAGATATTTGGTTTCGCTCCTCGGAAACTCAAGCCCAGCCTACCCTGAGATTGCAATTGGTGTTTCGTCATCGCTGATGTTTCCAAACCAATTTTGGTATTGGCCTCCTGACTCACGAACAACGTCACCGGTCTCACAATATCTGGCAAAGTTTTTTCAGTCAAGGGCATCACATCAATAAACGTTTTGCATGGAGAATCAATTTACTACAAACTGCTTAGCCGATTTCCAGCACTCACGAATCCAGATGGTGCTTTCAAGACATCTCATCAATAAGCGCGTAATTTCATCAAATCGACACCAGGACCACCTATCTCGAGCAAAGTAAGGAAGCTTGCTGCACACAGATTCAAAATAATGAAGGATGAGTTTTAGATAAAGATCACTCTTGAAATCGCTCTACGCTCTGACAGCCCATAATCGTTACGAAATCTTGACCACAACTTTACGAAATCCTATGTCCATGTCGTTGAGATGTCTTTACGATATCGTAAAGACGTCACTCGATCTGACAATGTCTTTATGATATCGTAAAGACACCTTAACAACATGGACATAGGGTGTCGTAAAGTTGTCGTCAATATGTCATAACGATGTCGTGAAGACGTCGTGAAGTATGGTGCCCACTGGGCTGTTATAACTATATTTTTAGCTTTCAATATATTTTTTAAAATTATTTTATCAAGTATTATTGTTTGATATTTTCGTCGAAATTTCAGTTAATTTATTTTTATTAATTTATTGGCTCGAGAGCTCTTTACCGAGTGGGGTTAGGCACCTATCTTGCGTGTATCCCACCTGTTCCGGTTTTTGACATGGTAATAATCCTATGCTCTATCTTCCTGAATTCCTTAAATTCTTTTTTTTTTCTTTAATGTTTCATCCACAAGAATGGATGGATTTTCGCTTCCTTTTTTTCATCGAAGTCGAAGGCAGCAGCGCGCATGACGAGGAAGATGATAAGAGCTAATCAGGTGTGCTGTCGCTTCTACGATATCCGGCCCTTACCCTACGCTAACTATATTCCCAGTCGTAACTCGCCTGTTCGAACCCATCGGCAGGGCACGCCACTGGCACTAAGTAATGTTCAGTATGAAAACATCAGATTTCCGTTGACAACGAGATCAACGAATCATGCTTTGTTACGGCCAATTATTGGCAATGAGTTGCCAATTCGGATTGGCCAGGTTGAACGCAACCGTCAGTCTGTAATTTGTTCTGCAGCTCTCGTGGACCTCCAATAAATACCTAGGCGGATCTCCTCGTTTTCTGTTAAACTTAAAAGTTAGGTTGCCCGTTCATTAGATATTGTTCACTCGCACTGGGAATGTCCAGTCGAAACATACAAAGACAACATACGATGAGCTTTAAATTGATTTTATACATTTTACAGAAACCTCCAGTCGCTTTTATATTATGAAATTGTTTGATTCTCTGTTCGACTAGGTATTTATTTTACTTTAAAATTAATTATTAGTGATTTTTTTTGTGCGTGGAACTAAATACCACGTCTCAACTGCCCGCCACTCACACAAGGCACTCTTGGACGAAGCACGCCCATCACCTTCCCTTCACCTCCACCCGAGCTCCAGACGGTTTGGTTATTATTATCTGGCGACTAGTCTCTAGAACGTCTTAGATTTGATTTAAATCTTATTGCTAATGAAAAAATCTGCTTGGCTAGATCCATGGCTCTAATCAAATTTCGATCCCCAATTAGTTAACCATATACCCGATTCGTAATAATCCAATTTTCTAGGCACACGGCGATTCTGATTGGCCGAGACAAGGTGGACGTTTAATAAGTTACTTGCGCGTGCACGGTCAGCAAGATAAATAATTTTGCGTAGATGTAATATATTGCAATAATGTTAAAAAATATTATCACTATTTCGGTCTGAAAACTAATAATGTAAATTGTAAAGCTATTAATAGTGATCAGTCAAATACGCCTTGGCGTTCCGTGTGGACAGAACGAATACGCTAAAGCGTATGCTTATAGTATCCACATAGTATCCTTTCCGTAACTTACAAAAAAAACTGAATGAAAACAAAAAGATGAACATTAAAATAGTTGCAGTTCTGATTCTACGTTAAGATTCATGACTGCAACAATTTAAATATTTATCTTGCTGTTTTTATTGAGTTAGTATCCGTTCCGTTGATCTGGTTTGCTACGGCGCTCAGAAATATCTTATGCATACATGAAAAACAAACAGGAAGGAAGCTTCATTATGCGCACTGCGAGGATACATTGATTAAATATTTATTTTTAGCACACTGTAAAATGAATTTATGCTACTGAATTCTTATTTCAGTAATTTATATATTTGACATATATTGTCCTTTAAAAGGAATTATCACTTTCAAAGATGTAAACCCAGCTGAAAATTTTTTCTACAGGAACCTCGGAGGATCCATCATATGTTCCTTTATAGGAAACTGCACATGTTTCTGTACAGGAAACTGCACACGAATCTGTACAGGTAATCTGGACGGTTCTGGTGCGGGAATTTGGCGAGGGAAACTGTACATGATCTTGCAAAGGTGCCTGAACCGACAAAGTAACCTTTGAATGATCCATTTCGGCTTCCTGTACAGGTTCCATTGCGAAGAAACTTGATCCGCAGGTTTCTGTACAGAAAAGTGTGTAGGATCTCTCACAGAAAGACATTAAAGGTACCTTGGAGAGGATCCTGTACAGGAACACGTATAGGGCCCTTGGCAAAAAGCCTTCGCGAAAACTCATGTCGCTTACAGCTATAAAGTTGCATTCTTTTTATTCCCTTGAAGATCCAACTTACCATCGAGAGAGCCAAACAACTAGCGAACCCTCGCGGATTTTTTCCTACGCAGGTTCATGTATAGGATCCTGAACATGTTCCTGTACATGAACCCACACCTCAATTGAGTCTGCGAAGGAACCTGTACATGTTCATTCAAAGGTTACCTTATATACAGGTCCATTTGCAGGATCATGTACAGTTTCCTTCGCCAAATTCCTGCACAGCAACCGTCAGGATTACCTGTACAAATTCGTGTTCAGTTTTCTGTACATGAACATGTGCAGGATCCTCCGGGGTTTCTGTACAGGAATTTTCAGCTGGGAA
>CAKNWU010315303.1:0-10860 GCA_932072015.1 Andricus quercustozae
TTTATTAACCCAAATAAAAAATTTTTTTATTGAAATGATCGCGAGAAATTGTTATGTACGCGGACAAACTCGAAAACTTTTTTCCTAGATTAAGAGTGCCAAGCTGGTTAGATTTTCAGCTTAATTGAAACAATATGAAGGTAATATTGTGAAACTGGTAAATAGGTCACATTGCCTCGAAAAACATGACGCAATACGAGGTACTGCTTCTAAATGATAAGAAAATAATTATTTACGAACTTTATCCATTTAACCTTACTTCATTCACGTTGAAAATAGTATTTTTTTTAAATGTGAATTAATATTCTCAAAAAGGCTCATTTCTTCAGATTATTTATTTATAAAAAAATGTAAGGATGAATTCGAAAAAATAATTTTTAGACGTTCTTGTTTATTTATTGTTGAGCATCCTTCTCTTGAACTACATATTTATTCGCGCGGTATGTCGAAATCGTATCTAGAAAATTTTTGATAACGTTTTTCTATTTTACGGGATTTCACCAAATTTTTGGATATTCTTCAAAGTTTTCAAATATCTTTAATCTCTCGAAAACTTCCAAAATTCCTAAATATCTTTCAAACTGACTCGAATTGTTTCTAAAATTGCGTTAAATTCTTCCTCATTCTTTTTTGATATATTTGCTGTCCAATCCTTAAGTTGCTCCCATCTGGCAGGTTTCTCCTTGTACATTGAGAGAAGTGTTGGTCTCTCTTTCTCCGAATAGAATTCGTAGTCTAGTATACAAATCCTCATAATTGGAAACACCATATATTCTTATTGAGCCGGCGGCCTCTCGTCGTTTTTGAGGAATGATGCCGTTCCCTAAAATTTGTCTTTAATTCGTTTATTCTTCTAGCTCTTGCATTTTAATTTGGGTAAATAAGGTTTCCACAGTGAGTTCCATCAAAGTCTGAAACCAGGTTGATGGTTGTTTTGAAATTGAACTCACATTCATCCGCACTTGTTGAACTCGAATACTGATTTTCATAATCACTGTTTTATTTCCAGTACTTTCTAAGTTATCTAATCGTACAGTGACTTTCTCTAATTGTGACATTGTTAAATTTAGAGCATTATTTATTGAAGTTCTTGTGAGAGACACAGATCTTGACCATTTTTTGCATCGAATGCTAGACTATCACTTATTTCAGAACTTGAGGAATGTAATGCAATATCTTTTATGTTTCTGCATTCCTTCCAAATATCAGCCAGTGCGTAGTCTTCAGGATCGATGAATCATATTAGTAACTTCACTCGTTCACATTTATGTTCTTACTCTAATTACATTCAATTCCTTTTTTTAATATTTTTTTTATTCCTCACGTTTATATCCCGGTCAGTCCGCTGCCAACAATTTGTCGAGCACGTGACTGAATGGCAGATAAATTTGAATTTGTAAATAGAGTTTATTCAATTGATAATGTAAATTACGCAAAAATCCTTGCCTTTTGCTCCCAACAAGGAGAGAGTTAAAGCTATCGAGTCTGGGCTTAAAACTAAATTTCTATTAGTAAACACTACCGTTCGGTATATTGAAATCTACAACGGAATCTGCATTTCTTGAATGCCTCAGAATCTCGGAATTTCTAGAATCCTCTTGAATCACACATTATTCTGAGTTCCTAAAACACTTTGAATCCTTTGAATACCCTGAATTTCTTGAATATTTTGAATCGCTGGAATTCCCGAAATGATGTGAATCCTTTTCACTCCTAAAATTCCTTAATTCCCTACATTCCTTGAATATTGATGATTCTGTGGATTCCTGTAAATTTCGGTACTTATAGAATTTTCTGAAATCCTTCAATATGCTCAGTTTATAAAATTCTTTGAATTCTCTGAATACTCTAAATACCTACATTTTCTTGAATTGTTTGAACTTTGAATTCCCTGAAATCCTCGTGCCTTCTAAAAATCATTTCATTCTTTGAGTTCTTCGAAATCCTTGATTCCTTCCTGAATTTTTTTGTGTTTATGAAATTCATTAAGATCTCTGAATTTTCTAAGTTCCTTGAATATCCTAAATTCCCTTAATTTTTTATCTTTAAAGACTAATCGCGTATAAAAATATAAAAATTTGACGTTTGAAATTGAATCTTTTCATATTGTTAATAATTTTCTTATTATTATACCATTAAGCCATTTTCCTTTCGGAGTAGGCGTGACTCGCTCGGTGAGGAAAGGAGTAAAGTGAGGTAAGGGGTATATATTTTTTAGATTGATCTAGAATTCTCGTGTTATTTATTTAAATGACAAGTGCGTTCCGCAACACTGCTCTGACCTAGTTTGCTGATAAATCTCTCTAACGATCACCCCAAGTGAAGAGCCTCACAAAATTGTTATGTGTGGTTCCCCACTTGGGCCCATTATTATCCGAGGTCTTTTGTTTCAGGCGTCATTCACGATCTATCTCAAGCTTTGCTCTCGATGATTAAGTAATCTTACTTTGAGATGATTTCCCTCTTTATATCAGCAGATGTTCCATTTTTCCTTTTGTATTCTCAATAATCTGATGAGAATATGAGATCTATCTCGACTATTTCTGGTTAGCAGTTCCACAATTTCTGGAGAAGCTGCTGCTCATTTTAGCAGATGTGTCATTACTCTCTTTTCATTATCACAATAACTAATATTGTTGGAACATGAGTTAGGCAATTTCATCTGGATGCGCTTTGATATTGCATCTTTAGGCTTAGGAATTTATCCTGACGTTGCAACCAAATTTGAATATGGTAAGATGTAATCTTACCAGTATGTTGAAATATGTGGGTAATCTAGGAATATTAATGACCTAATTGCTGAATTTTAAATAAAAAGGATTGCGCAGAAAATTCACAGCGGCTTGCTTCTCGTAGTCTGGTTCCCTAGTTTCTAATATTACATGCAAGGCCCTAATTTTTATTATACTTGAATAATTATTTATGATTACTAGGGGGTCGTATGCAACAAAAACATTGAAACCAGAACTATTTGTCATAAACGGCGGGTTAATAAACCTATCCTTTCTTTTTAGTCTTAAAAAAAGTATACTGGACCCGACCTGACTCGAAGTCATTTCGCATAAGACTTGCAATATTTAGAACTTGTAAAAAATAAATATCAATATAATTTTTTTGGTAGTTTCGAGCAGTTCATCAGAGATAGGAAGACTTGGCCAAGGTTGGCCAATGTCCGTACATGATACCATATATGTTTCTAACTTCTGTTTTCTACTTACCTTTCAATGAACGGCCTCTTTATATGCAGACGTAAAATAAGGGTTTGTTCATAGAGAATCGAAACATTTGTCCTACCCTTATAATATTGCTAATAAATTAACTTGTAACATTCTTACAGAACCACAGCCTTCTGGCATTAATCATCTAATAAAGTATCATGGAGTACCACCTGCTCATCCCAAGCGTGATGAAGCGCCAACCAATGGACGTAGAGTGAATCTACTTAATCCCTCAAGAGTCTCGCTTGAACTCCCAGGAGGTCGATCTTTTGATGCTTGGGCAATAAACCCCTTATGCGTCATAGGAAGAGCACAAGATTTAGCACCAGGGTATATAATTAGAAGCTACAGGTCAGGTAACCCACTTGATTCGTTTAAAATGCTTCATAGAATCAAAGCAATCAACTTTGATAAAAATCTAAATATTTTCGCGTTTGAACTTGACAAACCCATTAAGTTATCAAGGCCTACATTTGATGCTCTTAGGGACTATTCTGAAGATGCTCGTAATTTTGCTCAAGGGGTGGCTAATGCGATTCTTCTAAGTAGATATGGATATCCACCTGGTCCTAAATAAATCCCATTTTTCCTCTGTGGAGCAATGACTTGTGAATACGTTGCTGGGGGAGGTCACGTTGCATGATCCAGTATTATGTAACGTAGTGTATTGACAAGTTAAATAATATCAACTAATCATTGTTTCAATAAAGTTGAAAAATTTATACAATTGCGTTTTTTTTTTAAATTTTACCTTTCTATAGTATACGTTTCCCATTTCTATAACATGTTTCTAATCAGTATACAAAGCCGTAAAACAAATTAGGAAAGGATTAAAACAATCATGACATAAATGACCGCACCGAAATTAGAAGTTGCAAGAAGGCCACGAAGGTATGAAAAGATAAAGGTTCGAAAATTGTACCAATCGCTATTTGCGTGCGGAATTGGACATCAAAGAGGGGATACTTGGGACCAACAAATCCTATCTCGCGGAAAGCGTAGCTGGAGCGGCCAGAAAAATCATTCCAGGCTTGGCGAGCTCGAAGACTGAATGTCCTCCGCGCAGCAAAATTATATAAATTTTCCCTCCTGGCACATCATGGACGTTTGTGACATTGCAGTGGCGCTGAACTTACTGTGCAACTAGTGAGAACGGGTATTCTCGCAGAAGAAACAAAAGATAAAAAATTTAATCGATTCCAGATGAAAAATTCGCTGCAAAAACAATTAACCTCATGACTAGCGGTTTTTCTACTTTTTGTCTTCATGGGATTGCTTATCTACTACTGAAAATCGCTTATCAGCGGCGGAATCGTAGGTTCACGTATGCCAATGTCAATGACATCTCGTGTCCTAGCTTCAAGACGACTCTTATGATTCGAGATTTTTTTGAAAATTATATTTAATTATTCAATTTTTTCTTGTCTCAGAAATCATACCCTAATTTTTCTTAAATAATCATTTTTGAATAGTTTTTCACAGTTACTTTATGAATAGTTTTTTTTAGTCGATTTACTTGAGAAAATAATTACTTTGGACGATTGACAGAGGAAAAGAATTGTTTAAATAATGGTCAAATATCCTTTAAAAAAAATATGTGACTTTCAGCACCCTTAAATTTTGTCATTTATTCCAGAAAATAATAACTCTTCTTGTTTTGAAGGGAGGAAAAAATTTACAAATAGGAATTATTCAAACAATTTCAAAATTTGTTAAACAAAAAATATTTTTTTTTCGACATTTATCATTTATCCCGAAAAATACTAACTTTTCACGTTAACTGGAGAAAATATTATCAAAAGAAATAATAATTGTTGAATCCTTAACCAAGAAAGATTAATTTTCAACCAAAAAGTTGCGGAGTTTAACACAAAGAGACGAATTCTCAACGAATAATGCAACGGTGGATATTTTGATCAGAAAATATTTTTATTTAAAAACCAAAACATTTAAATTTATCAAAAAAAATATGAATTTTCTATACAATAGTTAACTGGAATAGTAAAATTTTGATCAATAAAAATTAATTTTCAGCCAAAAAAACGAATTTTTAACCAAATATCTCAGTTTACACTCAAGGAGATGAATTTTCAAATAAAGTTATGAATCTTCAACAAAAAAAATTAATTTTAATGGAAAGAATTTAATTTAAGCCAAGTTATTAAATTTTTATTTAAAAAAATATCAATTATGAATTTTAATCTTATAATATTTTCAATCAAAATAGATGAAATTTCAATTTTAAAATGAATTTTAAAACCAAAAAGACGAATTTTCAATTAATGAAGATTTTTCAGTCTTGAAAGAAAAAAAAGCTCACCTAAATTGTTGAAACTTCTAGTCAAAAGATGAATTTCCTGTAGAAAAATTGAATTTTCAATCAGATAATATTCATTTTCAGCCAAAAATTAATTTCTAACATAATAGTTGAATTTTCAACCAAAGAGACATTCATTGAAAAAAAGTTCAACAAAGTGGTTCAACTTTTACCCACGCAGTTGAATTTTCAATTGAGAAAGATAATTTTTCAACAAAATAGTTGAACTTTGAACCAGAGAAATGAATTTTCAACTAAAAATATCAATCTTCAATAAAAAATGATTTCATAGCAGAAAGATGCAAACAAAATTTTTAAACAAAATAGTTGAATCCTCAAGCAAAGAAAATTACTTTTGGACCAAGCAGTTGAATTTTTATCCAAGAGAAATGAAATTTCTACTAAAACAGATAATTTAACCAAAAAGGATGACTTTTTACCAAAATTATTAATTTTTATTCAAACATTTGCATTTTCATCTAAGAGAGATGCAACTTCTACTAAAATAGATAAATTTTTGAATCAAAAAGACAAATAAAAAAAAGTTGAATTGTCTTCCAAAAAAGATTTTAGTTGGCTCAACAAAACAGTTGAATTTTCGACCAAAAAGGATGAATTTTTAGGAAAATTGTTACATTTTTAAACACTTAATAAAGTTTATAACTCGGAAAATAATCTTCAGGAGAAAGTCTCTGCTAAGATAAGCGCTAACAAGTTGCGGTTTTTTCTGAACTTTTAAACTTTTTGTCCACTTTTCACTTAGTGAGGTAATAATTAATGCAAGTGAACAAACATGCTTATTTAAACAATTTACTATTATTACAACTATATTCTCTTTGAGTAATGCTAGAAATTTCCTTTTTAGAAATATTTACTTTCACTTTGACTTTTTAGTTATGAACAAATAATAAGTAAACCTCAACAAGAATAATTTTTTAAATAGTATTTTACCTTTTTAGGTGACTAATTTTTGCTCATTTCCCAATGTTAAAAAAATTAATTTAAGCAAAAAACCTATCTTATACAAGAGATAAAAACAAAGAATTGAATAATTACGAGTAGGTGAGAGAACAAAGAGTGTAAATGACTTGTCAAAGTTTTGTTGTGATTTACAACAAGAACTTTATTGCAAATCGTATTCACGAAAAAGAAAGAGATCGTTTAAAACATGTTTCTCTCCAATGTTTATCTATCATATGTTCATAACTAAAAGGGCAAAGCAAAGTTAAACATTTCATAAGAAACCGCCACTTTCTAGCACTTCTCTAAGAGAAAATAGTTATAAACAATAATTAATTGTTTAGACAACTATTTTTATTAACTTGTATTAATTATCACCTCATTAAGTAAAAAGTGGGCAAAAAGTTAAAAATTTAAGAAAAAAAGCTCAACTATCTGGCATTAATATAGATGAAGATAGTTATCAGCAATAATAATTTGTTTAAACAAATGTTTTCGCTCAACTTAAAGAATTATTAAGTCAGTCCAAGTGAAAAATAGACAGTTAAAAATTTCAGAAAAACCCGCAACTTTCTACCATTAAGTAAGGAGAATATTATTAACAATAATAATAAATTGTTTAAGCAATTATTTTTGTTAAATTTAATTAATTATCACTTCACGCTAACTGAAAAATGGACAAAAGCTAACAAATTCAGATAAACACTGCAACTATCTAGTATTAACATGGAAGAAGATAGCTATAGACAATATTTTTTTTAAACAATAATTTTTGCGATATTAAATTAAATATTCACTCACTCTATCTGAAAATTGGACAAAAACTGGAAAATGTTTAAAAACCCGCGACTTTCTATCTCTATTCTAAGAGAAAATTGATGAAAACAATAATAAATTATTTAAACAATTCATTTAAACCTCTTCTCATCAGTGTAAAGTAGTACTTTGTGCACATAATTAGCGCCAAAAATTCGTAAAATCCATTTTTTCAATTATGGGTTTTTTTTGGACCCTATAAAACAGACTTATGGGGGTGATACTTGAAAAGTAATATTTTATTAGTATTCTGTGACGAATTTTGAAGAGAAATCTTGAATTTTAGCTTGATCCAGATAATATTGACTCCAAATATTACTTTTTTAACAAAAAAATGGTTTTATTTTTGTGTGGATTCGAACAAATTTCCGGTTATTATTCATAAAAATTCGAAAGAAAAATTTTCCAATGCATTTTTGGACCACCCTAATATACAATCTTAGTATTTTATTCTGGATTTGCTACACTTTGCAAACTTAAAAAAATTTTAATTCAAAATGTTCCTATTGCTGAAAATTTAATAATTTTATATTTCAAGTTCTTAGATTTGAAACCTTTGTAAAATAAAAGGTATTAAAATTATTTGATGCTCCCGATTAGTAATGAGATATAAATTGTTATTTTAAATTATAAATCGAAAAATATGAAATGTTTTTTTTTTCACTTTCGGTGATTTGAAATGAGGATAACTTTGTGTCAATTAAGTATGGCCGAATACACCAGCTGTGTAAATAACTCTAATTTTTCCAGTCTGAAGCGATAACTTGCAAATGCCTAGTGTTTGTTGACGTGAAGTAGGCTACTTGCAAGATTAACAATATTTCTCGTACATTGTTTTAATTTTAAGGAATTAGCATTCAGTAGTTCTCCACTATCGAATTATTAAATATTTCAAATAATCGAAGAAGTAATTTTTCACCAATCCTAAGTTGCTCACATTTTTCTGATTGAATTAGTAGAATTTCATTTTTTACTAGTGAAATTTTACCAATTTTGCTTCTGAAAGATAGCCGGTGAACTCTGGCCTCAATTTTAGCTGAAGCAGTTCTCTCTAACGCAAAAGTTTTTTTTTTAAATCAAATAAATAATATTTTCTTTTTAATTCCAACGAGGAGTTTCTTGCTGTTTCAAGATCCGCGAAGAAAAACAAAAAAAAATTTAAATAAGTAAAATGGCGACCGTTTTTCTGAAAATCAATCATTTTTGTTTTTTTATATACCAGACGAAAAAGTGGCTAAAATTAGTATATATATCGTTTATTTATGGGATGATAACCGCCCTTGAAGTTCACCCCCAAAAACAGTTTTTCTTTAGTATCCCAGCAACGAATAGAAATTTTTCAAACAAAAAAACGGCACCTTCTTTCTCACAAAAAGACGCTCATCGAAGCATGTTTTTTCATGCCGAAGTGTTGTGATCCTTATTTTGTACAAGGGTGAATGAGCTTTTTGCATTTTTTTATACAGAAACTTGTATATCAGCTAAATTTCACTCTGTATTGTAATGTTATTAACAAAATACAAAATTAAATTCGACATGTTTTGGGGTTTTTGAAGAAAATGCATTGCAAGGGGTGAATTACCCTAACTGCTAACTAATTGCTCTTGGAAAATTAATTACAACATAAGTTTTAAAATTTAATCTTGGTACGCTCATTCCGGCGTATATTTTACATTAAAAAAATAAATAACATAAGCATCCTTATTTTTAGGGGAGTTGCCTACCCCCATGAAATTGATCAATATCAGATTGTGAATAAAAACTGTTTTTTTTTTTCTTCACCTTTACTTGTAGACTGATATTTACCGATATGATATGTAAATTTCTCACTACGACACAATTAACAAATCCGTAGTATTTAAAACTACCCGATTTGTAAGGGCTCACATATGAAATTTACGTTTTTTTTAATATAACGATATTATTATACATATAAATATATATATATATATATATATATATATATTGAATAATGTTTCAATAGTTTATATCATACTCAAAAAATATATTTGCATTTCAACTGCTATCTTCGAATTCGGCCATTTAAGGGGTGAAACCTGGCCTTAAACTTAACACTCAAAAACTGTTTTTCTTTAATTTTTGAAGAACGAATCAAAGTTAAAGTTCACCAATAAAAATAGTTACTTTCAAAATCTCTTTGAAATTAGATTTTTTAAATTTTAGTCTACAATGAAGAAGTTTGAAACTAAAGCTGTATGAATGAGTAACAAAATATATTATTTTTATATTTCACGATTAAACACATTTTTGGAATAATAAAAAATATAATTTCAAAATCGTATGGAAGCTAATAAGGTACATAAAATTAAAAGTAAGACATTTTTTGGTATGATATAAAATTTTGAAACTTTGTTCAATAAGTAATATTTCGTCACATTATTTTATTTCTAATGCAAAATATATGTCGAAATAAGCATCCCAAGATTAAATTTTAAAACGTATGTTGTGATTAATTTTTCAACGGCAATTTATAGACCATAGGGATAAATAACCTCACTTAACGAATTTCTTTGAAAAACTCCGGAGCATGTCAACTTAAATTTTTTATTTTCTTAATAACAGTGCAATATAAAGTGAAATTCAGTTTTGTAAGAAATAATCTGACATTCGTTTGGTGGACAAATTTTTTTTTTTTGAGATGTTAAAGAAAAACTGTTTTTGAGGGTGGGTTTCACACCCTAAATCGACAAGTTATAATTTAAAAAAAATACATGTCAACTATTTTTTTATATCATACAATATATTACAAACTGAAGAAAGTCGGTGAGGTGCAACTGAATGAAAATTTTGGAATGGCCGTTAAATTTTAAAAAGCGTAAATTTTGATGCCTAATGATGTATATGTCAAGTGATCTAAAATAATAAATATATTTCATTATATAAAACTTTAGAAAAGACAGTTCGAGTACAGGGCTTAAAATTTCCTGAGCGGTATGACTTTAAGCGAGAAAATAAGGCGCACCAATTTAAGTTAATCCCATGGTTTCAAGTTTCTTTTCAGATGTAGGGTGATGATTATTATTATAATACAGAAAAAGAATATGAGAATCACTGGTATAATTTAAGATAATTGTATGTATGAAATATCCTTGATAATAAATCCAAATAATAAATGATTACACATTGCACCATGTTGAAATGATTTCCTTTTTCGCTAAACCCTTGAAATGTACTTAGTCCGTCTATGCACAAATGCCATATAAGGCAACTGTCACGAGGACTGTAATCATTCTACAGACATCACTTTCTTGCCCATCTTAGTTCTTTTTTGAGAAAATATCTTTATTGGAAAAATATTATATTGATCTTCAGTTTGCAAGATGGCGAAAAAAGTGACGTTCACTTTTTTACTGAGTAAGTAATTATCTATACAAACAAAATACATGCTTGATATGTAGAGATTTTATTGGCGAAATAAAACCGGGCGTCAAACAAGAGCCCATCAACTCAAATTTCGATTTTTAAAAAACAAAAAAGAAGAAATTCACCTCAATTTAAATCAATATTCAAATAAATATTTTTAACTGA
>CAKNWU010315309.1:0-11129 GCA_932072015.1 Andricus quercustozae
AGTGATCAGTAACAATTGGCATACATACCACTATTTTCGGTTTAATCACATATACGTTTTGCTGTTTCTGAACCGACACGATGAAATTGAGGGAGTTGCAATTGACCCACATTGGACCTATCGACCGGGTGAAAAAGATGCACCGCAAAATCCTTACGCAAAGTATCAGGAAACTCATGGGATAAATATAGAGAAGCATTATGCGTTAGCAAGAACTCCTAACCCATACGAACATGTTAACATGGCTCAAATTCCTGACGAGCATTATAATCAACATTACGCACATCAACACGATTACTCACCAGTCCCTTTTGACCCAAGTATTCATCACGTACAGCAAAACGCTTACCCACCTCTACATTTTGACTCAAATCAATATTACGCACATCAAAGCGTTCACACACCTCCAACTTTTGACCCATTTGAAAATTGGAACAATCTACCCCATCACCCACCAACTCCTTAGCTTTGCAGTGAATATCGACTTGGGCGATTCGCGGACGTACAGTCATTTCGAGCGTGGCTAACACTCGGATGGGTGACCGTCTGTGATGTACGCCAGGCCTGTCAAGCAAGGAGAAATTTGAGGAATTTTTGTCGAAACAACTCAAATTACAAATGTGAGTTTTCCACCTGCTGTCTCTACTTCCCATTATACTTTAAGAGAGTAATCAGCAACCAAGCTCTCTGAAGTGAGCAGTTAATCCTTGCTGGATAGGCCTGATGTACGCCTGAGTCGTGTATTCATCAGCTGTACTTGGGAAGATGGTTTTCTGCAATTTTCCTCTCCCCTGGCAAAATGTCCAGGCAAATGCGAGTACTTCTAATAAAGTCGGATGCAGCCGCACGTAATAACTGGATATCCTTTAATTTATAGAGTAATTATAAACCCACCTTAGTGAAGTAAAATTTGCACACGTTCTTAAATAGACTAGAATATCTATAATACTAATAATATAATAATCATTTCAGTTATGTAATACTTTTTCTATTGAAGTTCATGAATAAATTCACAATTAATCAAACATAAGTCTGTTTTCAATAAAATTCCCTTTTCCTTGTTTTTTCGCTTGAATGTGAACTGAAGTAATAGAACCCAACGAGAAAAACAACTATTTTTGGTTCAGAATTCATCTGGATTTACTAAAAAATTCTACAATTTAGTTGAAAATCAAATTATTTTGTTCAGATTTCAACAAAATTAATAAAGATTTATTTGTTTGGTTGCAGATACATCTCTTTGGTTGAAAATTTATCTATTCAATTTTACAAAATTAATCTTCTTGGTTAAAATTTATCTTTTGGAATTTTACGGAATTCAAGAAAATTTTCAAAGGTTTTCAGGTATTTCATAAAATCTCAAGTAATTTCAAACAATTTAATAATATGTTACTGGATTTCAAAGGATTTTGATATATTTAGGCGGATTTTAAGAAATTAAAAACGATTTTCAGAGCTTTTAACAAATTTTAAGATTCCAATGTATATCCTCGGAGTTTAGAGAAATTCACAAGGTTTACCGGAATTTCTGCGAATTTACGAATATCATAAAGAATTATAAAGGATTACGAGGATTTTTAATTTCTTTTATCCGATTTTACTGGATTTTACTATATTCTAAGATATTTTAAGAGAATCAATTAGATTCCCACTGATTGTAAATATTTTAATGGATTTTAATGTAATAAAGAGCTTTATTTAAGGGATTTCCGAAATCTCGTAAAGATTTTGAAATATTTCGAGGATTTAAAAAGATTTTTAGAGACATCATTTCAACAAATTTAAAAGCATTATAAGGAGTTCCCAAGGGCTTCCGAAGACATTGAGTGATTTGATGGATTTTCACAGTTTTTAAAGTGTTCTAAGGAATTTTAAGTGAATTAAAAATATTTCACGGGATTTCAAAGGATTGCTAAGGAAAAAAAGTTCGAAGGACTAAAGAAGGCTCCCCTCGGGGCTACAAAAGCCTAAAAATAAATAATCTGCCCAGCTGTAACTAAATTAAAATATCAATCAAAATGCGTATGAATGAATGTTTTCATTTTTGTGGCGTCGGGAATTTAAAAAATCCAAAATTTTCCGTCAAAGAGTAGATAAAGATTTACAGATGATTTTGTTTGTTATTTATGGGTTTCAAGATGGTTCGCTTTTATAATTAAAGTTTAGAACAAACAAAATGAAATTAATAATTGGTAACTAATATTCTTGAAATAAAGAAAAAGCCTTTTTGACTTCTGATGTTAGTTTCAGTGGTTTGAGTAAAAATAATAAACACGCTCACATCTATAACAATTACAATTTTTTAATTTTAAGCATGAGTGGAGTCTTTAACCTTGCTAGTTTATTATATAAAATTATATATATTTTTTTTAATGAAACAATCTTGTATTGAAAGCACTTCAAACAGGATAATATTACATCGAAAAATTAAGAATGGTTTGTTTTCATTTTTACGTAATAATATTTACGTTCGGTCTCAAAATGATGAATTTTCCCTAGATGTGAATTTACGTTCAAGGGTGCAAGCAAGAGAATGAAAATTTTCGTTTTGAGACCATTAAAATTTAAGCTCCCACAAATTTAGCACCAGCGTTTTTTCTTATGTGTCGAATTACTGAGTAGAAGAAGCTACCCTATAATGAAAGAAATACCCTATAATGCGTTACAGTAGATAATCTCAAATAAATAGAAAACTGGAACAAAATTTGATTCGGTTTTTTCGTATAACATTTCGAATTTCGAATTCTTCTGTTATCGCAAGTTAGGTTAAATAATACGAAGGTTAAAAACCTCGCACCAGTCATACCAATGTCACTGAATATCAGATATAAAAATACGTAAGCTTTGATGATATTTCATAAAATAATGATAGGTCAGAAATGAATATTCTATCATGTCCAGGGGCAATAAAAGAAATGATTATCTATTGATGGACAGAGGTGTCCGAATCACACCCTTGACTAGGTCTAATAAAAATGTTTAATACAGCTCATTGAATAACTCCTTGATATTTTTTTTTTATAGCAATAGTCAATTGAATCAATTGATTATGTAAACTTTATTTGAATACGAAAATCTTTCTTAATTTTTGCAAAGTGGTGCTCTTGATTCACGCTCTTAATTTTTTTCTTATGGTCTGGAGGGTGGTTTCTCCTACTCCACATCTAGAGTTTTTAATTTTGTCCATGGTATCCAATTATTAGAAAACTCTAAACCTAGGAAAAATTTTCTTCGTCGATGCGGATATCATATTAGTAAGAAAACAGATTTCAAGGTAGTATAACTGGCACATTCTCAGTTTTAGTACGTCTGAAGGTTTTTCGTCTTATCATAAGGTTAAGTAATCAGACAGTGTTTACTGCAGTACACCTGAACTTTATAATTTTCCTGGTGTACTCCTTCCACCTCTTGCCCTACCCACTCTTTACAATTATTACAAAATGCCTCACCTGGGCAAATTTTTCTGCTGGCCCTGATATCTTATTAGCCAAAAACCGATTCCAATATGACAAAAAATAATATAAGATATCTATTGATAGCAGCAGATTACTTAACTCATTGACAAGACATAAATAAAGTAAAGAAGTATATTTTTTATGACAGCTTCATAGCTTACGCCTTAAGACATAGATCATTTCCTTAAATTTATGAAAAGTTGCTTCTACAAATTTAGAAACTATTGGTTTCAAACTTCAGACAATCGCTATAAGTAATTTTGAAGAACTATCTTAGTAGCGCAGCAATTCATATTGCTAACGCTATCGAAGGGATAACAGGAATAAAGATAGAGATGTGGAAAGGAGTAAATGTGTGAGAAAAAAAATGATTTTGAACATTATAACAAACAAAAAATTATTTTAGTTAAGACTTTTCTTAAAAATATTAAAAGCAACTAAGTAGGAATGTGGGGTTTTTAATGATAAATCCATGCTTTCATTCCTTTTTCTGAAATTTTGTGAAATCTTGGATATTTTATGAAATTTTATCGATTTACAGATTTTTATATATTTGGAAGATTTTCAGAATTTTGAAACTTTCATAAATTGTCAAAATCTACACAATTTTAAAATTTCAGAACATTTTAATATTTTCAAAATTTTATAAAAACCTTATATTAAAATAGAATTAAAATTTAAAAAATTCTTCTATGTGAACAGACAAGTACTGAAAAATGTACGAATCGTAAAAAGTCCCCACCCCCTTGACGCATATGGTATTTTTTATAAAAAATGCATGATTTGAAAACTTTATTTTATTTTAATATGAATTCAAGAATATTTAGAAAATTATGGTAAAGTTTTTATTTGCCAAAAAATAATTGAAATCTTTGAAATTTTTTAGGATTTTGAATATTTTGAAAGATTTAATAATTTTCGATATTTGCGAATTTTCCAAATTTTAAACCTCGAGGAATTTTGTAAACTTAATTTTATTTTAAGATGAATTAGAAAACTGCAAGATCGATGCAAAGTAAATAAATTTATTGAAGACCATGAATGGTATTTAAAAAATTTTATAAAAATGAAAAGCATGAAAAATAGAAAAGTTTAATAAAACGACGTGATGGTGTGACATTGTTGACTCTATTAACACAATATGTAGGTCACACTGTGAAATTATAAACGTGATGTAGGCTCTCCCAATTTCAAAACCTCGCCTTTCGATTATTTAAACAATTTAAAACTGACTCATGCTCTAATTTTCAAAAGAGTTCTGTTTTCAATTTTTATAATTTGCTTCAGTTGTAACATTTTCTAATTTTCCGTAGAAAATTGCAATTATTTAGCAAACATTTTAGAAATGATTTGCCTTGCATAATGATGCATTATGGTAAACTTTTTATTTACCAAAAAAGGATTAAAATCTTTGAAATTTTTTAAAGTTTTGAACAGTTTGAATGATTTAATAATTGTTGATATTTGCAAACTTTCAAAACTTTTCCAAATTTTACAAAATTCGAGACATTTTATAAACTGATACTGATACCATGCATAATATTTAAAAAAAAAAAGGCTATGAAAATAAAAAAACATGAAAAATAGAAAAATTTGATAAAACGACGCGATGGTGTAGCATTGTTGACTCTATTGACACAGTAAGTAGGTCTCACTGTGAAATTATAAACGTGATGTAGCCTCTCCCAATTTCAAAACCTCGCTTTTGGATTATTTAAACAATTTCAAAATGAAAATGAATCAATGGGCTCGAAATTAATTATACACCTTCAAGGTCCTCATGCTCTAATTTTCAACACAGTTCTGTTCTCAATTTTTAAAGCTGCTTCGGTTGTACATTTTTCTAATTTTCCGTAGAAAGTTGCAATTATTTAGCAGAATTTTTAGAAACGATTTGCCTTGCATAATGACGAACTTGGCTGCCGAAAAATTCTAGAAAAAATACCTGTAGTTCCTTTGTGATATCTTGCATCATTTACCGGAAAACATTTGAGAAAGAAAAACTTTTTTTGCAAAACCCGACCTCTTTTATTCTTTTCAGAATTTGTAGAAAGTTTCTGCCAATGTTATAAAGGCTTTCTATCAGTGTCAAGCGGTTTAAACCACTTTTGTAAATTTTTTGTTCTGGCTGTCCTTGTTAGTGAGAAAAATGAGAAAATTCGATTTTATGAAAAACGATTCTCATCCTTTTAATCCACATGAAACTCACACAGGAGACCTTCCGTTTGAAAGGTCAAATCCAATAAAAAAATTGCAAAATAATGTAAGTGTGTGCTTATTGAGAAAATCGACTGCTAACATTTTCAGAAAAACGCCGATATTTTGTTACTTTCAAACCTTTTCTGAATTTTCCGGTGGATTTAAAAAACAAAGGGGATCAAGTCTGTCAGAATCTGGAAATAAAAATGAAATACCTTAATTAGGTTCAAAATGATAGAGAATTTTGGAAAAATCTTAATAATTTTAATATTGGTGAAATATTTAACAACTTTGTAACAATTTTCTTGATATTTTATTTCCATTTTTTGTGTAAATTTATCAATGATAGGTTTAAAATTCAACTATTTGATTAAACAATGTTCGCGTAATTTGTTCCAATTGAAATTTCTAGACTAATCGGACTAATCATTTTTTTCTAATCTTTAGTGTCCTACTTTTCTCCCATGAAATTGGTAAACTTTCACTAGAAATTAGTTAAGTTTTAACACTTGTGATTCAGAAAGGCAATAGATTATCTTTTGCGCAAGAGAAAAGCTATAAAATAAAAATAAATGCCTTTAGACTCCCAAGTGCATCCTTATGGAAGGCAAATCTATTTTAAAAAGGATGCTGAACATTTAACATTTTCTATCGAAAATTAGAAAAAAGTTTAACCGAAAAAATTTTTTTTTAATTGAAAATGTAACTCTGTTGAAAAGTAGGGCATAAAGACCCTTAAGGTGTATAATTAATTCAGGGAACATTCGTCCCTTCTCATTTCAAAATTCACGAAATACAGTTTTTTCTTAACTTCGTTTAAATAATCAGAAAGAAATCTTTTTAAATTGAATACATGCTACGACAGGATTACAATTTCACAATATGATATTCTTATTGTTTGAATAGTGTTGATAGTGTTACACGATATGCGTAGTTTTATTAAACATTTTTATTTCTCACTTTTTCCATTTTTATAACTTTTCTAAATTCATTATAGACAGTCCTAAATAAAATGATTTTACCAACTCAGACACGTCTATTCTTTTCATTAGACCTTGTTTAAAATTTGAAGTTCAAAAAAAAAAAAAAAAAACTCAATTGATGTATAGAGGACACATTAAGAAAATCCAGTATGAGTCCTCATATTTATTTTAAGATTTTTTAAAGACATCGTTCTTAATTATGTAATTAATGGGAAGTAACAAAATTAATTTTTTGTAACTAACATCCAAATCTTTTGTTGAAAATTCGTGTTTTAGTTGTCTTGTTGCCTTTTGGTTGATTTAAGAGAATTTTTTTCCCTCTTATTTCCCTGTTTTTGTGAAAAATCGACCCATTTCGCCTATTTTGATTGTACTTTGGCCTAAGAAGGCGGATATTTTAATATTTTTAATTGTTTTTGAATCATTATTGAAGCTGAGAAACGCGAAAAAAACGCAGAATAAGCATTAAATCCAACAGTAGATAGCCGCGAATTCGCAAAATATTTTACTCACAAAATTGGCATTGGTTTTATTTCTTTATTTAGTTTGATTTGTGAAGGTATTAAATTTTAATTTTTGTAAATAATAATCTAAAAAAACGTATAAATTTGTAGTCATTTAGAAGCCCAGGAATTTTAGTTGTTTTCTTGAGTCAACAGGAAAAGATATCTGTTTTAAGATTGAGGTATGTAGAAATCACACTTCGCGCCAACCAATGTCACTGACTATCAGAGATAACACTTTTTTTTCAAATTTAAAGCTTTTATTATACTTCTTAAGATAAAGATAGTTTAGAATTGAATATTCTATCATATCGAGGAGCAATACCGAAAATTATCTTCTATTGATGGATGGAGATGTCAAATTAAATAAATATTAATCAATAAATAAATAATATATAAATAAGTTGTCAAGCCCTCGACTTCCTGATATTTTTTTCTATGGAAAGAGTCAACTGAATATGTAAACTTTAGTTAAATCGAAAATCTTTTCCAATTTTTGAAAATTGATGCAGCTGGACGATCTTAATTATTTTCCTTTGTAGTATGGTGGTTTCCTCTACTTCACACCTAGCATCTTAAATTTTTTCTCTGTTATCAGATTATCTCAATTATTTGAAAACTCAGAACCTGGATAAAATTTTTCCCATTGGTTTTAAACTTCAGGCAATCGTGAAGGTGTATATAATGTTTTTTATTTGCTATTCTTAGTGACCTGGTTTTCGAAGATATTTCATTGCCTCTGCGACCTAAAATCTCAGACGCATTCTCAATTCGAATAGTTTTGAAGGTTTTGAGTCTTATCATAAGGTTAAGTAACCGGATACTGTTTAGTATATATACCAGGGAAAATATTTCAGATTCGTCAACCATCGCTTGCTGTTTTGAGAAAACGGAAGAATGAAGATCCTAATTGGGTCTTTACTCTTCGCAACTGCAATTTTTATCAATTTTCCGGGTAAGTGAACCTAATATAATATCATGTAAATTGTAATGCAAATATATGAACCATCACATATTATCAAAACTAAAAATGTTAAGCTAAAATTCAACATATCACAATATTACAATATTTGGCGCAATATTTCATAATAAATCCATGATTTCAGTCCTTTCTGATGCCTGTGAATCAGGGCTAAAGTAGTATTTTTAAATTTTCAAAATGTTTGGAAATTTAGAAATTTACCACAAATCATTGGAATGTTTAGAATTGTTATAAAATTCTGAACAATTTTAGAAATTTCGTAAATTTAAATTTTTTTTAAAGTTTTCCAAACTTGCAAGCATTTAGAAATTTAAATATCTGCAAGCTTTGAAAATTTTCCCAAATTTCAAAAATTTGGGAGCTTTGTTAACTTTATTTCAATTTTAGTACAAATTTAGAATTTTTTAAAATTTATAGTGTATTTCTTATTTAACAAAATATTTTAAAAGTTTATGAATAGTTTTAAATTTGGAAGATTTTGAGAATCTTTAAACATTCACAAATGTTCAAAGTCTTCAAATCTTTTTAATTTAATTTTTTTTTATATTTGTACAATTTTATAAAATTTCAAAAATTTCAAAAAAATGTCAAGTTTTTAGCAATTCTGAAATTACGAAATTTACCTTGAATGACCAAATTTCTGAAAATTCATGGTAAATTTCTTATTTAATAAAAATTATTTGAAATTTTATGAAATTTGGAACAATTTAATGGATTTTAACTTTTCGAAATGTGCATTTAAAATGTTATAGTTAAATATGAATTTCGAAAATTTTTGAAAAATGATGGTACATTTTTTATTTAAATGAAATTTTTTTAATTTTCTGAAATATTTGAAATATTTAGAACAATTTTAAAGATTGCAAAAATTTTCAAAGTTTCAAAAATTTTCCAAGTTTAAAGTTTGGAAACTGTATTTTTATTTTATTATGAATTGAGAAATTTTTTGGAAATTACGGTTAAATTTCTTATTTAACTATAAACTTTTAAATTTTATGAAATTTTCGAAATATCACCCAATCAGGCATTTTTTGAAGTTTTGAATATTTTGAGAATTTTCAACATTCTAAGATTCTCCAATTCTTCAAACTTTTGAACTATCAAAGTTTTAAAATATTTTCATAATTTTATGCTTTGTTTTTAAGAAAAACTCAAAATGAAAATCTACAATGGAGACATATTGTGAATTTAATGCGCTCTAAATAACTTCTGTTGCCAGGAGAATTTTTTTTCACAAAATCTCATTTTTTCCACAAACAAATAAATATAGGAAAAACTCTTGAAATGAAAGTTTGCACGTCTAAAAAGTTGGATCAAAAATACCTCTAGCTCCTATGTTTAATCTTTCATCACTTATGAGAAAAAATGTGAAAATTATGTTGTTAGGAAAAATCGTTTTCTCACTGTTTTCAAAATGGTTTAGCCCGCATAAAACTGATAGGATGCCTTTTTATATTAGCAGAAACTTTCTGAAAATGTTAGAAAGAGTATAAAAGGTGGGGGTTTTCCAGAAAATCTTATATATCTTCTTCTAATTTTGAAAACATGAAAATATATTTTCTGGAATACGCCACCTTTTTTATTCTTTTTAATGTTTTTAAAAAGTTCCTGCTAATATTATAAAGGCTTCCTATCAGTGTTAAGTGGGTTCAAAAGCATTTTTTTAAATACCATAATCTTTTTTTTTTACAGAATTGAATTCTACGTCGCCACCTACCGGGGTAGGTTCATTCTGGGGTGATCGTAATGTGGGAAGTTCTCAACGACGAGCAAGACGCCCTAAAACATATGTCGAACATATAGAAATTTTGAGCAAACAGATTGACGTGTATCTGGAAAAGATTAATAACGATGAATATGTAGCGGTTCATTGTAATGTTTTTCGTTGCCCATCTCATATACCAACTACGAGTACTAAAGGAAAGTCCAACTATATAACCCAACCCTTTTTTATAGACTACGAGGGAAGTCGCATAAAAATCGTGATATATGTAACAATAAATAAAGTTAATAGGAAAACACTTCTGGGAGCTAAGCTTCCACCTAGGGAGGACCAAGTTTACGCACCAGGTAAATGAATATGGCATCAGTTTTTGGTCTACCTAGAACCTAATGGGATTATTTTGGGAGCACAGTTCGCACTACTATGGAATTATTTATTTCTTTATATACATAATTTAAATAAATGGAATAAACAACACTACTTTGTCAAATTATAAGTACGACTAGATCGAGTCCAATTAAAAATCACTGCTGATTTTGAAACGTGATTAATCATTCAATTTCTATAATTTCAAGTTTGTTCAAGTTTAGAAGTTACTATTTCAAGATGCCACATCTTATACCTTAAAAACTTCAGTAATTTGGGTTAGAAAATCTGTTAAAAGCTTCGAAAGATTGATTTTTAATCTTTTTTAAATCGCAAACATTTATTTTATTTTATAGATGATCCCCTTGGTCTGGATCCTGACGAAACAAAGTATTTTATCACTTATAAGAGCATAGACTATGTAGTAGACTTTAATGTTGTGTCAAATGTCGCTACAGATGTCAGGCTTTGGGGTCATTCAAATGTACGTCCAGATGAGCAGGACATCATTAACAATTGGCACACATACCACTATATTCGTTTTAATGACATATACTTTTTGGTGTTTCTGAACGATAAACAAGAAATTGAGGGAGCTGCACTTGACCCATTTTGGACGTATCGACCGGGTGAAATAAATGAAAATAAAAATCCTCACTTAGAGTATCAGCTAACTAATAAGATAAATATACAGAAGTATCATCCCTTAGCAGAAGATACTGCCCGACGTGAAAATGTTCACCAAAATCAAAATATTGCCTCACAGCATGATACCCACCATCAACAAAATCTTAACCCACATGAACATCTTTACACGAATCAAATTCTTGATGAGGGTCATAATCGACAACAAAATCTTTACCAAGATCCATATCATATCCCACAGCAAACTTTTGACACAAATCAAATAGCTTACCA
>CAKNWU010315321.1:0-12213 GCA_932072015.1 Andricus quercustozae
TTTTTTAGAGTGGAAAAAAGTGTTCACTGTTCACGTTTAAATAGCTGATTTTTGGGAATTCTTTATTCCAAGATTATTTAATGGGAAACTTCACTGTCTAAATCTGTATGCTTTGCTCTTGCTTCAAGAAAATCTTTTTATTTGTACCAATGATTAGGATTCTAAAAAAATTAACAATAATTTGTTTGGAACAACGCTTGTAACCATGTATCCACTTTCAACATAAATAGGTGATTATTATTATTATTATTATTATTATTATTCAAACTAGCATTCGATGCAATCTAAATTTCTTTTAAATATAAAAAATAAATATAATAATAAATTATTTGTATCTGAAACTCCTGATTATGTTAATATTAATCGTAATTATTAAGCCCGACTGAGCTAAAATCTGTTTCCGACAAGAGTGATTTAAGCAGTATTTAACGGAGTATATGAGTAGTAAGCGGAAGTACAGTGAAGAGTGAAGGAATGCTTGGAAACCGTCGTTCGCCTTGTAACCCTGTAATCTTCATAGGCACTCTGGCATGGTTGGAATGAGAAGAGAGCGAGAGCGAGAGGTTTACTGCGAAGAGGCAGTGGTCCATGGGGAAGAAGGAGCTCGAGGTTCCGCAGTAATTACCAATTTGGTTATTATGGTAATCTTTCCTGCGAAGATACCTCTTGATTCCGTTCGTTGTACGTGGGTTATTGGAAGAGGTACATTTACCTGTGACTTCAAGCTATTCTTTCATCTGCGCACGACACAAAGTCGTCCAATTCAAGTCAAGAGAAAAGTCTGAATAATAATCTGCCCATAATGCGGTCAGAAATTGTCTTTCTTACCAATTTAATTACAAGAAAGTTCCGCGCAGGTCAAGATTAAAAAACTTTTAACACGAAAACTTTATTCAGAAGAGTCAACTCTAATTTTACGTATTTTTGAATGAAAGTATCTCCAATGGAGTTGCTAAATTGTTATATATGAGTTTATTAGACATTTTATGATTTTGGAATTGAATATAGATTAAAATAATAAATTTTAACTTAGCAATGTTAAAAAAAGACGATTTGGAAGGGAAAGATATTTTGAAATAGGAATCGACAAAAAAGAAGAACGTTTGAAATCTGTCTTCTAAAGTTTTGTATTATTATCAAAGTTTATTTCAGTTTGAAATATTTCTTAGTACGCTTCGTCCTATTTTAGCCTATTTCTTTTTGCAATTCTATTCATTTCTTCTCTATTTAATCATGTTTTACTAGATAGGACTGTTTTGTAACGTTCGCAAAGGCTATTGTTAACAGTTCATATTGTTCATTGTTGTTGTTAATCAATCCTAGACTTTGTTATTCATTGTTACTCAGGGCATTATTAACCTATAGTTTTAAGGCTTGTTATAAGTTTGCTTGTTAAGGTGCAGGTTGATATGGACCATTGCTTAGCCTTCTTATTCGCTTTTAATATAGGGGTTTTCATCAACTGTTACTAAGTATTGTTTCTGATCGTTTCTGCGAGTTTCTCTTGACCGTTGATAGGGGATGTTCTTTTTGCTGTTGCTGAAGGTCGAATTGGCCGTTGCTATGGCTATATTCCAAAGTCAAAAAATTCGATAATTCCATATCCAGACAATGTTTTTGAACATAGTTATAGGTTAAATTGCATTGCTAGATAATGTTGACCGTGTTATTGGCCATTTCTATTGGTTGATATTGACCGTTAATAGGGATTATTATTTACCATTAATAATTGTTATTATCAACCGTTTCTACGGGTCGTTGATGAGTGTTTCTGGGGGTTGCTGCTGACTGTTTCTGGGAATTGTTATTGGTCGTGACTAAGGGTTCTTTTTACCATTCTTTAAGCCTTTTGTTGTTGACCACTATTGAATGAAATAGGACAGATTATAATAAGATTAAAAACATTAATTTAATTTTGAAAAAGAATAATAGAAGATAAGAATAGATCTCACTATTGCAAAACATAACTGAATAGTGATTAAATTATTATTCTCAACGTAGAATGGAAAAGAACTTTCAAAGCATAGAACGAAATGAGATAAAGAGTATTCGGTATAAAAAAAAAATTATGAACTATTATTTATATTGCCCTAAAAAATATATTACATCGGATCCACTGCAATAGATCAGAAATTGAATAAAGGTATTCAGATTAATTTAACAGTATGCTTTTTCTTGAAAATCTATTTGATAACAAAATGATTTGTTTGCTACTCTGTTTTCTTCAATAATTCCAATGTAGTCATAAAGCATAGTTTCTTGCTAATGATTTTTAAGCTGGAAAGAAAATGGTGAAAACAGTAATCGGAAAAGATGGTACAGAACGTTTAGAAAGTACGATATATCAAATTATCTTCTTGCCTCAGTAACCTCCCTAAAAATAAAAGGTAACATTGCAAAAGAAATAAATAACATGAAAACCATGGCAGAAACGACGTGATTCTTAAGCTTCAACGCTCCCAGCAGGAGAGATGAGATGTTTCACGATGTATTTGAGTTCTTAGTTTGATTTGTGGGTCGAAAGCTCACATCATCCGCGAGAAACGGGGATTACGAAGCGAGGCTTCGCGGACATTTGTTAATGCGTTTCTGACGGCGGATTACGCCGCATGTTCCCGGCCGATAACCGATTCCGATCCATAAGAGTGGTCGCTAATTTATGCGCATATGCAAGTAACCGAGTCACTTATTATCGGATTCACGTGTGTAAAAGTGCTCTCGGACTGAAAGTGATTTGCGCGGGCCAACCACCCACAGGTAGAGAGAATAGAGTTTGCCGTTCGTGGTTTGCCTTTTGTTTACTTCCTTAATCGCTCGTTTACTCGGGCTTTTCGGCTAAAAGGAATCAAATGGGAACCATCGCTTTCCATATAGAGAAAACTATTACGTAGAGAGGAGCGAAAATTCATCACCAGAAATTAATGGCCGGCACATTTACTCCCTTTTTCGTCGTTAATCGCTTCTAACGGGAAAACAATTAGTTTCCCCGTTTTAAGAATAAAGTGTGCAGTTTATCACTTTACTTCCCTGTTAAAAATTTCAATTTTTTCATAAATCTGGAAAAATCAGACGAATATATGAGTCTCTATTATGGAACCCATTGCGTAATTTGTGTACTATTTAATTTTCTCATGTACAATTGCAATTAAAAATGTTAAAACTTTTGAATGGAGCTGTAAAAATCTGAATTTGTGCAAACAGACCATTATCAAAGACGATAAATTTGATATGAAAAAAATTTAGAATTAGTTCATTATTTTTTGGTTTATTTTAATTGCAGAATTAGAGACTCACATATCAAAAATATTCTTTAAAAACTTTTTTTAAATCGCTGCTGCGAATCAAACTGTTTACGACCCAAGAACGAAGCAATCTCGAAGAAACGATAAATCCATCCAGTTTCAAGTAACCATTTTCTCGTAACTCTTCCCGTACAAGAAAGTCTGACTGGATCGTTTTCGTTGAGGACAATCGACGCGACGATTTATTATCACGCAGGGTCTCGTAAGTAAGTGTCCGTATGTGTTGCGATCTGACAAGATCGTATAACAGGCCGATATGTCCAGTAATCTCCGTTCGCCAACGACTCCAGGATTGGAATTCTAGCTAAATACAAAGAGAAAGCCGATGTAACGTATAGGGCTACAGACTATAGATCGTATAGGAACCTCAGTAGAAATATTCTCTCTGTCGTTAAAGAACATGGTAATGATTCTTTGTGAAAATAACTATTCCTTATTACTCGGAAAGTTGCCAACCGTAAACCGAAGAAGACAATTATGCTGGAAAATACTCTAGCGAAACTAATTTATAATCGAATACTGTAATTTTCTGCGGAACTTTTTATGTATATTGGAAGAAGAAAACTATTTACATTATAAAAGTAAAACCTGCGGTTATGGTTAAAAACGCAAGGTTCATTAAAGATGGAGAAAAAAAGGTATTTCATCTTACCAAGAGAAGGAGACGGTGATTGAAATGGTTGCTCAACTTACCCGAAACAAAGAAAATATATTGTGAATAATTTATGAAAAAATTAATATAATTAAAATTAATCTTATCATTTGAGATAAAGCCTCTTTCGTAAGCGGTATTAATTATTGAAAATTAATTCGTAGGGATAAAAACTGAGATATCTTCATTTAATCTCAAACATCTTATATATGATCTGCGGGCAAACTATTTCTATATCTGCGATTTAATAGAAATTACCACTTCTGCGATAAGACGTGATAATCTATAATGTTCATAGAGAGATTAACTGGAAGAGATATTATGGTGTTTATGGTGAGCCAACGGACACCCGTAGGGAAACTCTGTTAGTAATCAAAATGGTTCTGATCAAGATCCTGGTCGTTCATTGTATTACGGTCGCCAGTGAATCCATAGACATCAGACAGTAATGGCCATGAAATAGACATATAGTATGACAGATACATCATTTTCGTCCCTTTGGTTCACTCGTGAGAGCGTGATGTTACTCATCGATCCCCATAATCTGACCATTGATAACACTCTCGACACTAGAAGCCTGACAACTGGCGTTCGATACTGATATGGCAAAAGTGACAAAATCTACCCTGGCTAATTGTATTCATCGTATTAATCACTTGACTTTTGTCTGTCAAAACAGAAAATCATTAATCAAGCCAAATTAAAAAATTTTCGCGTTAAATTTTTCACGCCAATCTATTAAACAAGTTTTCAAGCTCTTTTTTCAAATGTGCCTTCTTTGGGAAATTTCCAATTTGCATTATTTCCAAAATGGAAAGAAATGCAGCTGTATTTATGTTTTATAATTCGAACTGTCTTTTATCATGGAGTTTACCGTAAGACTAACCCCTTTTCAAGCGCGTTCAGGGCTAACGCTACGAAAAATTCCGTAATATTGGACATAGCGCTATGCTTGATCGGTTAGTTTTACGGAAAATTTCGCATTACTAGTCAGTTGCTTTATAATTTGTGTTTTATAAATTTGAATGATGTTGAAATGCAAATTTAAGTTTGTGATCCCAAAGACTTTTCAATTTTAAAATATTTCCATCTTTGCTAATAACGTTAATGCCTTTCATTGCGCTATATTCTGATCTATTCAGTATTGATGAAAGTCTATATGAAATTCACGGAAATAAAAAATAGTAAATAATCTTACCTAAATTTACTATTTCACGTTTGTAGCTATAAAAATTGGAAATTTCGAAAAAAGGAAGCAGGGATGTTAAGCTTCCTTTAAGAAATTTAATTGAAACGCGTATTTTATACAAAAAAAATATTTTCTTGATCCTAAAAAATTTGTACCATAAAGACATATTTTACGTGAAAAAATAACGTGCGACCGACATTCAAAGAAAGGTTGAGTGCATCTCTTACTCCTACTCTATATGCGCTTTCTTCACTTACTGCCTGGAAATATGCCTTAAAAAATTATCCACGCATACGTCACCGGTCTCCCAAGTGAAATTATCTCTTTTTATGATCTTAAGTACCAGCCTTATGAGTTACGTGCAAACTTGAAGAAAAATAAAATTTTATCCATGGCACAAGTGCGGGAGCGAGAAAGATGTCGTAAATTTTCAAGTTTTGAAAGTCTCGTAAACACATTTTATCGATATATATATATATATATACATATATTTGTTTTATAACTTTGAAAGGGTTTAAGGACAAAGGTTTAAGAGGATTGAAATTGCGCATGAGGCTTTTATTTTCTATGAGAGTCGGAAGTTTTTGTGAAAACGAAGAGCGTAGTTTGTAAATAGCTTTTTACGATTCCAACCAGGTGGTGTCTGTCTATGTCTAGTTAATGGACGTTCCGAAGCTTGAAAACGCGCATTTCACTTCCCATTCCTCTTGTTTTTCAAAGTCAGTCACGTAATAGTAAAATAAATTTCCCGATTCATTCATACATTTATCTTATTTAAGCATTCAGTTCTCGAAAGATTCTTTAGAAATAGTTATATAAAGATCTTTCCCATAATGTCCAGATTTTTAAAAACAAAGATTTTATATAACAATATAATTAATTTAATATTTTGCAACTCATTCTCTCAACTCAAAAGCTTTCTAAATATTATAAAGCGATTTTTTATTTAAAATTTCATAATTGAATACAGGCACATGAAAAGACATTCTTTAATACGATACAAAAAAATTACTGGAAATTTTCAACTTTCGGACAACAGCCCGTAAAGTAATGATTTTTTTTAATATAAAATATTTTACGGTTTTATATTTTGCAAATTTTACTACGACAAAAATATGTTTCCTTGGTGTAGTTTGACTAGAGAAAAATGGTTTGAACTTTGGTTTAAAAAGATCTTAATGGTGTATGTGTTACAACAGCATCTATGTAGATGCAAGCCGGCACGATTAATGGCCCACAGGCTAGGTGTTAACACACTGCAAAGTGTTTTATAACCTCAAAGAGGTATGTGCCTTGTCACAAGCGCTTTCTCGTCCATCCTTCTTCGTAAAACAACGATAGGAGAGAAAAAGACAGCTTTTCTATCACTCTTGAAAAAGAGCAAGACAGAATATACACTTCCCACATTCAAACGCAACATCCCCCTAAAGTTTCTTGGGCTTGACACACGTGTCATCGATACATTGTAGCCTGTGGCGATTTGCTATTAATAATGGTAAACTGGTATCAATCTAGAATTATTACTACCTTCATATTAATCAATTTTATCAGTCAAGATAAACGGGATCCAGCGATTCCTTCCGTCCGCGCGTACAATCCTTCCGCTTTTCGTAATAAATGCTAAATGCTTCGCGCTGCCACTATCAACTGTTTCCAGTTATTTAGCGCAATATGAGGTTAATTTTTAACTGGATGTAAATTTGCACTTTAAAGAATGATTGAATAACCTAATTGTACTGCGAGGAATTTTATTGTAAATTTTCATTTTATCGAAACTTATTTTGAAATATAGCACATTAGCGACTAATCCTACAATATGGGATTTTTCAGAAGAATTAAAAACGTTTCTAATTTTTTATTTAAAAACCTTGCAATAAGTTGTTGGTGTTACTCATTCAACTTTGTGTATGTTTCCATCCATTGAACTTACATTTTTTGCGACTCCAGCTTCGCTTTGCACGTTGAAAAAACAAGGATGGGCAATTTGGAAGAAAATGCTTCTAAAAAAAACTTACACATCTTATTCTAAAGAGAAATATAACGCTCGAAAAATGCTGAAGCAATTTATTAAAAATTTGCAGTTGTGAAAATATAAAAGTTTTGGGATGATTATAAAAATTAACAAATATATATGTGCATACATACATATGTAAACACAAAGAGTATACTTAAAAAAAAATAAAAAATACGTAAATTAATATACCTACAGTCACTTTGAAAATTTATCAAACCATTATCAAAGGAAATTTGTAAACAACTAAACAAAATAAAAAAGATGAGGGTTTCCATAAAACAATCTTTTAATATTTTTATAAGTCAGACAAAAAAAAAGAAAGACGAGTTTTATGGAAACCTCATCTCTTTTATTTTATATATTTTGTTTACATTTTGTCTTAAATATATAAAAAATAAATCCTATACGTTTTATGCGAACTCAATTATTCTTGTTGACAGGGTAATTTCTTTTTTTTTTATTGAATTTTTTAATTCTTTTCGTAAATGATGCAATATATCATGAATGAGTAATAAGTCTTTTTTGTAGAACTTAGTTAAATGTGTTATGCAACCCTTTTTTTAAATATTTTTTTCACGTCAGACATTGTTTTCAAGAAAAATGTTAAAATTCAATTTTACAAAAAAGATTCTTCTTGCTACCAAAGTGGTTTTAGTTCACAGGATGTCTTCCTTATAAACAGAAAATTTCAACAAAAAATTGGCAAAAAATACAAGTGTCGATTTACAAAAATGGTATTTTTTAAACAAATTTCAAAAAAAGCACAACTTCGCGTAGATTATTTTTTTCTCAGATCCAATAAAAATACGGGTCGCCTAATTTTATTTAAAAACCCACATATTTCGTCCAAAGAAGATTCTGCCACATGAAGTATAGAATCTACCTGATTTGAAATGGATCCGGTCCGAGATCTAAATTTCAAAATTTTAAATGTCGGACCAAATATGGCGACCAAGATTAAAGAAAAAGTTTTAAATCTTTCTAATTTTTACGAATCCTAGTATCTAGAGGTTGCTTAAATCACTTCATATAAATTCGAAATAAAAGTTTCAAAATTCAAAATCTTGGAACCACCATGGTAGCCAGAAAAAATCAAATGTGATTAAGTCTTAGAAAATAGAGCCTAGGGTTTGATACCTGTGCCGGTAACAATGGAAATTTTTCTGTGACATGGGGTAAGCCTAACGCCCAATAGTTATATTTCCAAAACGTTAGAAACAACGAAATGCACCGAGATCTAACTCGCTGAAGTGGCAGAATGGGGCTTTATAACCTGAGCGCTAGAGGGGTCACTCACGAACTCACCCGGTCACATTAAATCAATCAATCAAGTCTTAGAAAATTATGCAGTGAGAATCAGCCTTTCAAAAGTTCACAGGACGTGACACTTTCCACCAAAATTTGATTTCTCTCAGCTCGTTTTACACCTTCGTACTTGATGGACATTTTTATTATCAAAAGTTCTAAATGGCATAGTTTCGAAGTTAACGTTAAAGCACGTTCAGTGCTATACTTATAGTAATTAATTAGTCGTGGTTGGCGTGGATAACAACTTTACTCGTATATTTAAACTTAAAGCCAGAGAAATGACGGTCGAAGGGACGAAACGTCTATTGTAGAAATGAGGTTCAGAGTATCGCCAGGTCGCAGCTGACAACGACGATTGGGGTGCCGCGATAACAGGCTCATAATGCTCCCGTGAGCCTCGCTCTCTCAACCTTCGAATGTCTACACTCTATCTACCTATTCTGCTTTCAACCTCCAGCCGGACTCGACTGTCGCTTTGCCTTTTTCACTCTCTTTGCAATTTCTCGCTAGTCGGATTCAGTTAACCTTTATTATTTCCACCAGCCCGATGGCCTCGTTACCCAATCAGAAAAGAACAAGAAAATCAACCTTTTTTAAAACATCTTTTCTAAGCTATAATTGTATTTTTCGCAAAAACAAATTTTTTTCTCAAACAATATGTATTGTCTTAGGACTAACTAATTTTACTGGTCAAGAAAATGTTACCCACGTATCTGCGGAAGAAAGCGCATTATTTCTGAAGTTCATCTTTGCGCTGAATTCGAATCTGGGCTCCACTTTTCAATATCAGCTCTTGTTTAGTAGTTAAATGCAACTCGTATTTTGAACATCGCAGACATGATTTCGATGCGTTTTTTAATGCTTAATCCAACGACCACCTCAATTTTCCAATAGCCCTTAGGGACTGACCATAAACCACGTTACCAATTTAAGGGGGAGGGGGTAGCGCCAAAAATTACGGTTTATAACAAGGGAAGGATTTGGGAGTTGGGTAGTAGAAGTAACTTTGTGAACTTATATAACGTTTAGTACGTTTCCTGATGATAAATTTTAACAAAGATTGTGAATTTTTCGAAAGATAGTCGTGCAATAGTACAGCTCAATAATAACTTAATAAGTTTGAAAATCACTTTCATATTTCAGACTTCACACTCTTTCCGCTACTTCCCTCGTTTATCCTTTCTTTTAAGAATTCTCCTTTTCCCCCATGTTTTGAACAAACTACCCTTTTCCTACTTTTTTCGCTTAAATACGAACTGAGTAAGTAGAACCCAACAAGAAAATCCTGATTCAGTCTGAGTTTGACTCAGGGGTTCCCAAAACGTCGATAATTGACGAAAACTGGATAGGTCTAAATTCACAAAAATCTAATACCATCCATCATAAATGATGAGAATGTAAAAATATCACATACCTGTAGAGTCGTTGGAAACTGCTTTTTTAATGGAGCGCCAAAGCCTGTGATATCCATACGAAGTTGAAAGTGCTGCTCTCCACTCGGAATGAAAAGCACGAGCTATGGCGCTTCAGTAAAAAAGCAGTTCTCGTCGACTCGACAGTAATGTAATATATTTTTCCTATAAACTAAGGGTCAAAGTTGAAGGTTCAAACTATTATTCGTGCCATTTCCCGAAAATGTTCGAGTTCTCGTTAGTGTTTTAGGAATTTTCAAAAAGACTCAAAACAGTGTGTTTAAAAAATATTTTACCCCGTTCTTGTTATTGCTATAACCCAAGAATTGTGAATGCAAGAATTAAGGACTTTCTTAAGTTTTCTTCAGCTTAAAAAAAAGAAAGAAACTCACCTATCGTTTGTTTTAAAATGACGATTCTTTATCAAAATCACGGTTTATGTAAATTTCATACAAAAATTAAGTTGCAAATAACTATTAAACAAGATGTGATCTTTAAAAATGGAGCTCAGATTAGAATTCACCGCAAAAAAGTACTTCGAAAATGATGTGTCTCATTCCACAGATACATGGGTGACACATTGGGGACCAGTGTTAATTATTCGAACTTAATACTTCCCCCATTCCTACCTTACCGATATATTTTTTTTACAGCTCACCGATATCTCATATCGCGTAGATAAGAGTTGTTCAATAAGCAGTGTCGGTAAGATAGAAATCGCGAAAGTATGGCATGGTCTTAAACCTTTTTAATCTCTAAATCTAATGAAAGTTTGAAGAGTCATAACTTTCTTTCAACTTTTATCAAGAACTTCAGAAAGGCATACACTAAGTGTCTATTTTTTCAGTAATTGCGTAGTAAAGACTGTGAATTACAGGCGTTCGTATAATTTGTTCTATCGCTAGTAAGAAATACGGCTGAAGGCAGGAAGCGAAAATGTAAATTAGGAGAAGGAAGATTAGACAGGCTTAAGTACATACATGTAACTAATATCAATACAGCCTAGGGTAGTAGTCCTTGTTCTGCGGAAAGGGAATGTTTATCCTGCAAATACTGTTGGAAAATTTGAATTCAATTTCCTACTCGCCCTGGGGAAGAGCGATTTTCGTCGACTAGCGAAGGTTACAGAGCGGTGCGTTGCGTTGTCTCGTAATATGCGCTATTTTAGCCCTACAATTTCACCCCAAGGGCGCGAAAGGAAGAAGAAAGGAAGGGTTTCCGAGGATTTTCACTCTGATTACTTTGCAAATAGATATCATCTAACTGTAACGAGGACTGACGACGCATTTTTTGCTTCGAATATTTTCCAAAGGACTAACTGACGTGAGACCGGTATTAAAGTATTCAAAATGAAAGAACTTACAATTAGTTTAACGGTAGCTCTGTAAATAAAGTTGGAAAGGTGCTTATTTTTTAATTAAATTCGGTTCCCAGAAAATTATATTTTTAGTTATATATTTTTTTAATGCATCCAAGTTTTCATTTATGTATGTTCACAGAAGGCGTTACAAAATTAATAACATTAAACAACAGATTTAATAGAATTGAAATCCAGGCTTGAAATACGAAACTCGTACAACGTGCATAATTTCATATCAATAACAAAGCTTTCCGAGCGAAATAAACTCCAAAGTAAATTAATTTCAACAGATGTATCAGCATCAACCGAATATAATTCTCACAAACAAAAAGGTTGATATTTAATTACAACTCCACTTTTCGTAAAATAAATCGCGTTTTCGAACACAAGTTTCAATTGTTTTTTACTTTTTACTTTAGATTTATGAAAACTGACTGAATAATTATATTAAACATCGCACGATATGTAACTTGTACACAATTTGTTTTCGAATTATTTTATTTGTCTTTTTTAATGAACATTGACTTTTTTAACTTTTCGTTAGGGGATACTTACAAGAATAGAATGATAAAGCTCATAAAAGAAATCTTAGGCATTATGCGAACTGTGACACAGAAACGGCGAACTTGGAGTAGCGTTTACGATTATTGCAACGGTCCATGGCACTGAGACGATTTGCAGAAGATCTCCACGTATTCTCCTTATCGCTCGCACACTAGTTGCATTGCCTGTTTACCCCTTTTGCTTAACGTCGAAGCCCAAACTTGCCAACTTTCGGAACATTTATTTCAAGAAAGCTAAACGTGCTCAAGTGCTTAGCAAGATTAACAAAATGTAGTAAATTCTGCTTTGCCTAATGTTTAATTTACCGAAATGGAGTAAATTCATTTGACCGAAAAACAATTTTACGTAATTTCTTTTTTTCCGAATTGCCGTTTGACCTCACTTTTACTTTTCTGAATAACCATTTTGGCCA
>CAKNWU010315336.1:0-10826 GCA_932072015.1 Andricus quercustozae
TTATAAATATTCATACAAAATTTGAACATAATACCTTAAATATTTAAGATGTCATAAGCAGTATACGACGAATGGACACCCTACCAAAACTATAAGGGTTTCTGCCCGTTGTTACGAAACCCTAAAAAATGAGGACATAGTTTCAACTTAGAACTTATATTCGCACTCTTCGTGCGAAACTAAAATAAATTTTAATCAAAGATAAACATTATGTCAGAGTCTCTAAAGCAAGCGTGGCATCGCGTGTGAGTAGGTTCCACGATGAATTATACATTACCAATGTTTTCGGCACGAATTTGCATCTCGAAAGTTGCTACCGCCCGAATGGAGCTCCCATGTTGACTTTCGTGTGCTAAGTATTGTACATTTACAAACCCTCTCCCTCAAAAAAGGAATAATGTCACACCTGAGATCGTGTGAATTAAATAATAGAATGTGCATTGTAGAATCAGAGTAAATAAGATACGTATAATACAAGTTTGTTCATCATATGTGTCAAGGAAAAAACGTTTAACCCCTTTGGGAAAAAACATTTAAGAATAACAATCAATTCTCGAAGAAATATAATTGACTTCCTCTAGTAGATATAATTGTGCGATATGACTCTCTAGCATTCATCATACCATCTCTGTCAAAAAGCTTCAAGAGCAATTTATTTCAAATGTGCCCTCTACCAAAGAACTCAAACCACTTTAGATCCGTTGCTCACCATAACTTTTCATCAGATCTGTTAAACGAATCGTGTCTACCACGAAGGATTTCAACAAACAAACTCGCCCTCCTTGTCTCCTAATTGCGAGGGATGGCTCACTATTTCTTCCGAGACGGTTTTCACTTGTCTAATTTTCTTCTCTTTTTCAATATCTTTTAGCGCGAATTGTAGAATGTCTTTGGAGAGAGGATAAACTCTCAGTAATAACAATCAGTCGCACCGATGTATGTATGTCCTCTACCCTGACTACTTAAATGAGACGTGACACTAGAATTTAATAAAAACATTTGATTTTAGGACTGATTGTAACTCGTAGATAGTTTGAGTGGAATTCTGTGATATAAAAGAGCCAAGGGTTGAATATGCTCATCTAGAAGGAGGAGTAAGTAATAGAATCTAAAGAAATGACAACTGTGAAAATCCAAGACAGGATGACAATTTCGCCTACAGCTTTCCGTTGCGGCGGCAACATATGAAGTAAAAGAGAAGACAGACCTGCATCAGAAATGCAATAGCGACGCCCCGGTTGTAAATTACCTTACAGGAGGTGAATGCGACAAAGGTAGAAGACACGGAATACCACCGGTGAAGAAGAGTTAGAAATGCGAGAGAAGCGAAGCCATTGGTGAAACTGTAATAAAGAAAAGGGGTCGAATTTTTTGCACGGGTGGTCCATTCGTTGCTAATTAAGAGCTCGGACTAATTCAATTATAATTTATACCTTATCCAACCACAGCTCATGATAGCACGCTTTTCCCTTGGTTCTTTCTAAGTTCCGTAATCAATTATCGGCAGTAAACGCCACATGTCCAAGAATAATTTATAACGATTAGCCACATGGACCTTGGGGGGTTTTGGTCTCAGCCCCTGACGACGACAAGGAGGACCACACCAATCCTCCGAGTTAGTTCTCTGTTACTTGGAAGAGACCTCGATCATGAGAAGAAGGAGGAGTCGGAGGACCCAAGAACGCGAGTAGAGTACGCTGACTACTACTTGCCGGGATTGAAACGTCTCGCATTATTTGTTTTGACTGGTACGTGCTCCGCCCATCTTGTCTGCGAGACTGTACCCGACATTCTCCGTTCGCATTTTTGTCTGCACTCCTTATTTTACATTCGGTTTTGCACCTTTTTTACAGTGCAAGCCACCCCCTATGCCTTCGCACCAACGCATCCACTTTCTCGTCAAACCACTCAACAGTGGGCGTCCAATATACCACCTCTCTCATCACGCATATAGTCCAAGGACTTTTTTAAAGATTCGATGGCCGTCCGTAACCTACAGTGTCCTGAATTTTGCTTCAAACTCCCAGTTAGTCAAAGCTATCAAAAGTTGCTTTCTTGTCACATGCCACTTGTTCTGAGTTTATGCAAGATAAATTTTTGTAATAAAAAATGCATGTAGTCGTAAGTCGCACACGTATAATTTTGAGCAGACCCCAGTTTTTAACGTAGAATAACTTAATTTCCGTCCGAGATAAGTTTAAGTACAGTCGAAGGGCTAATTTTGCCGTATGTACGTGTATACAACGAGTCACGCAAGCGGTACCTATTCGACGAATTCTCCTGTTCTCAGGGCTGGCGCGGGCTTTCTCCTAATTTGCATTTCGGCTCCGTCGATATTTGCTCGAATGATTAGAGCGAGCGTTTATTTGTTTGCTTGTTGTACGAATGTATTTCAGGTGTTCGCAGAACGGGCCGATTAGAAGGTTGCGCCACAACACAGATTGTATGATGAACAGGCACGAGAGAAAGGAAGAAAAAAAATTAAATGGTCTTAGTATAAAATGACACGCGACTTTTTGCTTTACGTAAGTCCTATTGTGCGGCGATTGAGAAAAAAAATGTTTAGATAAATTATAAATTCACTGAGACTACACACAACATAAATTACCATCTGTAAAAAGGCACTTCGTCAGCGATTTATTTCAGGGTTTGGCAGCTGTGAATATGTCAGTCCAGATAGAAAAACATGCAAGAAAAGATGCTGGCAATTATTGTTTGCAAATATTGAGAAGCAACTTCCACAGAAGAAATACGTAAATAGTCATTGAAATAAATAACTATTAGAATATTAATTATCTTCTTTTCTTAAACATTCATTTGGCAAAAACAGAAGCACGCCTCCCGTTATCTGCGCTCTTTCTATGCAAACCATAAATCTAATGGAGATAGGAAGGCAAATTACCTTTAAATAATCGAGCTTAGGCTCTGCGTAACGCGTTGCTATGCTCTAAGCTGCTGGTAGTGTATCTGTACTCGTAACTGTGGCTAATGTTGGAATATAAATAATTAGATACACGCGCGGTAAGCGTGCCCATTACATACGTATAGAGAGCGTGTATTACGTGCAGCATCCTCACGCATATCTTCCTCCGTAAGTTCTCGCCTCGAAGAGTCGCTACCATCTTCGTAAGCGCCGCTAATTGCCACCTGGTCGATAGGTTCGAATAATATATCGACCATTACAAATCCCGGTTCACCGAAGCCGACGTGTAAAATATCAACTTCCCTCTGCTTCTACCAAATAAATGCCTTCTTATGGACTCTCGTCCATTTTTTGTACAAAAATTTTGTACTCGATACTCGATTCTCGGAAATAACTTGTTAATTGAAAATTTTTTTTATTCTGCATGAAAGCTCCTGAAATATGTGATCTTCAATGTAAAATCTTCCACCATAACGCTAAAGATATTGCAATATTTTTCTGTATCAAGAGACCAAGTCAAGATTAAAAATTTCTTTTTGAGAACAAACCATTTTTTCAATAAAAAGGTTGAAACGAAGTCGATAGGAGTTTGTAATTGTTTACAAATCTTTTCTTTAGTACGGAATGGAATGCCACTTAAAAGGATTTTGAATCCATAGGATTTTGGACCATAGGATTTTGAATCATACGAGAGGCGAAGACAGAAAGACACTTTGTATTGACCGCAGTATATGAATATTGAAAGATAAGGACAGTCTCGTGCCGGAAGATGTTAGAGGTAGAGGATCTTCAAAAACTCCTCGAGAGCTTTGGCTCCTGTTGGTACACACAAATGGTAATTTCTGGTCATCGTCGATAAGTAACCCTGGCCGATTCAAGTGAGTCTAGACGAGAGCAAAGGGAAAAGAGAGTCCAAGAGGAAAAGAGGGAGTCGTGAACACTGAGCAAGGAAGATGCCGTGTGTCCTCTCTATAAATACATTACCTTGTTTGCAGAGCACTTGTACTCAGCGACTCGTACACGAGGAATGTGGTTCTTGTCGTGTTTCGATAGTTTAGCGGCAAGTACACTTCATGAGATCAGATAATCAAAACGCGCTAAAATCAAGATTATATCCTGATCATATAAAACAATTTATCTACTTCATCAACGAAGAATTTAATCTTAGTCAGCACAAGTACTTTGTAATGGAGTTCCCATCTCTCAGAAACTTTTAATGTCATGTAGTGTATTCTTTTCTAATCAAATTTTTACCATCTTGCTAAAAATGACACACTTTAAAGATATGTTATATCATGTCAATTATAAAAAAAGAAACGACCAAGATAGTGTCATTTATCTCCATTCTTCGATTGAGGAAACCCCTCCAGAAATAGAGCATTCACAAAATCCAGTTTCCAGAGAATTTCATGTGCTTGAAGTTCTGAACGTTCAAATGAACGAAATTTTTGACTGATGACTTTCTAAACGAGAAAAAGTGCTAAAATATTTGTTCATTTATATTTTAAATTACTTATTTTTGAAACAGAATTATAATTCATATTTTAAATAGTCGTTGGAACAATATTTATGGGCAAAATAGAAATGGGGAAAAATATTTCGTTCATTTGAACGTTCGGAACTTCAGGTACATGAGAATTTCCGCCATTTAAACCTTGTTGATAGCCTTCTCATTTGAACTTTTTCTTCACCAGTTTCTCATTATACGACATGTGAATTCCCTATATATCTATCATTTGAATCTCAAGTATCTTTATAATCTAGGAATGACGTATCGATTATGGAATTGTAGATTCTAGGATCTCAAGCGTGAATGACAGGTTGCGATTATCTCCCTGCAAGGATGTTAGTAATGTGCGAATCAAGTAATGATATCTGATGCTTAATGTTAATGAAAGTATGATAAATTGAATCCAATTATATAATTCACCGTTTACTACAGTCTTTCAGTACGTATATCATTCTCTACCGTATACTCTCTTTTTATAACCCGTATAATATCAGAATTGTACCAATAAATTCTGTTGCAATAGAGTGATTGCTGGATTTGGATATTATAAACCTAATGCAAAAAAATGCTTTATGTGGGATTTTTAAAATCTTCATTGCGAACTATAGTGTGAAGTGCATTATATTGAGGTTGAATGACAACCATACTTGTTTGTCCGGTCGATAAGAACCATTCTCAGACAAGACTAAAGTATCTGAGCTTCTTATCCTGACAAATGGATGCATCTGAGAGCTGGCCCACACAGTGTGTTATTACCACCAGGTCTTCTTGATCCTGGTCATCCTCAAGATTTAACAGTTCATTATATCAAAGATTATAAATGAATTCGCAACGGATGTACATCCACTGCGTGCCTAAAAATAGATTTTCGTCTCTATACCATCAATGGATATTCTTACTACTACAGTTCTTTATAGTATATGATAATATCATCCGTCAATACTCAATAATCATCTATTTACGGACGCAGCGTAACTTTCTAACATAGTTCGAAGGTTTCGTTAACAGATATGCGAAAAACGGATAGCGCCAAAAATATTTGCTATGCCACTTGACAATTTTCGACGTGAGTAAACTCACTGATCATGTGCTTTAAATTTGTAGAAAAAAATACCCCAAAGAAATAAACATTGACCAAGTTGTAATTACTATTTAATTAACATATTTGACATTTGTATAATTTTGTTTTATTAATACTCATTATAATACTGTTTACGTGACCGGCTTCGATCTGAAAGACTTCCACTTCCCGTTAAACACTCGATCGTTGTTGATCAAACACTTCCTTGACCCATTCAAAAACTTTGGACCTAAGTTTGTTTAGTGACTCTTGAAAACCATTTTCTCATAAGATTTTCAAGTATTTTTCTTCTCATCCGCTTAGCAACATAAATGAAGAAAGCTAACGCATTTTTAAAGACTTTCGATTCAAACACAAAGATGTTTATTTGAATCTTGGAAGACTGAAAATCTTGGGGATGATTAATGAGAGTAATTTAGAATTGGCTGAAATTTTAATAGTCCAATTACCTTCGTGAAAGTAATGGTCGATACTGTGATTATTTGCGTGAGATCCGACATGTTGGCGCCATTGTGCTCACGGCTGATAATCTAATCTGTCGATAATGTGTCTCCGCAAGCTTTCATCGGATGGGTTCTTGCACATAAAGAATATCGCGATGAACCGGGAAATTCGAAGAAGGTTTGCCGGATAAAAAAGATAGTTACTAAAAAAACATACATAACTTTCTAGATATCATTTAATGACATTCAGTTTTTCTAACCCACATTTCTAATCAGTCAGCATTCGTACTTAAATCTATAGGAATACATTCAAACGTATAGTACTGAACGCCACCTTTGCTTTATAAACATACTGGGCTCCATGATCGTATTGTGTATCGCCTGTTTATCACCGCCATTAAAACAACGTCTAGATTTTTACAGATGAACGCAGCTTGTCGCAGCCGTAAAAGCCATTCAGTGGTTGATCGTTAAGAAATTTATTGGAACAGTAACTTCAGTAAGAATAATAATCTCTGAATTTCGGTGTAAATAGATTCCACTAAATAAAATAATTTAATTCCATTTATCAGTTCATCCAATAAATCAGTGACCATTCTTTCTTATGCGTATTAATAAAACGAGCAAAGAATTCACCCCAGTAGAGAATTTATACGATATCACATACGCAGTGATCAATTAAACAGGGTGTCAGATATTTACGCAGTGATCTCGAAACGGGATCAAAAAATAGCGAAGAAAAGTGGACTGTACCAGATTCGATGAAAACTGGAGTCGATCAATCTTTCTAGCTAGTTCTCTTCGAACGGGAGATATTTTCTGTGAATGCTACAATTCTTTAGTCAAATTAAAATTACCTTTTATTTGGTATTCAAATCTGAAAGTATCGATACATTTCAAAGGTCATGTGTTATATAACAATAATTGTACTTTGACACATCAAAGGTGAGAGATTGGCTTGAGTTCTGAAGAAAACGAGAAACTTAAATATTTTTACGGAAAAAAATCTTTGTTTGTCTCAAACAGTATGTGAGGGAATCAACATTCCAAACATAATTTCAACATAAATATCGGTCCCGTAAGATATGCAAAGTGCGATCAGCACAAAATATCTGGTAATTACAATCACTTTGAACGCCGCTTGGCCTCAGGCAAGCTCGCGCAACACGGTACAAAATTTGATCGTTTTTCACCGATCGATACAAGGTTTTAGCTTTGACGTAACGTACTTGAGAGAGACGAAATCAAGTGATGTGCATGAATAAACATTGACAATATTGATTTCATGCAACAAAGACTGTAGGAGTAGTCCCGGTTCATAAATTTACTGCCTCTTAATGTTCATAACCTACATAAACTCTGAAATATTTATACTAGAATAAATCGTCAATTTCAGCAATAAGTATGATACATATCATGACTATAGACTGTTCACAATGGTCTTTTGCTTGTTAGGAAAAGGGTCTTAATCCCGTTCCACTATTGAGGGAAGTTTCCTTAACATACCGGAAATGGTATCTTTAGATGTCAAAGAATTATAATGGATTGATTGATTGCCTTTCTCATCGATTTGCACTCATAAACACTTAAATGGTGACATGTTAATTCAGCTCATCCCAATGTCACATTCTATTTCTGTTCTTCTGCAAGAAGAGGTTGCGAAAAAAAAATATTTAAAAAAATAAAGACAGACTGGTACCCGAATACAAAACGTTAAGGTGTAATATATTTATATCAAAATTTAATATCAAGATATTGAAACTTAATATCTGGATATTTTTGTGTTTCGAGTTTTAATACCTATAGGTGAACATTTTTACTGATTTGATTCAGTGATCCGTTTTTCACTCATTCAAATTTATAGAGTAGAAATGAAAACAATTTACAAAAAATTTGGTCCTTTAGTACTGATTTGTCTTATACTAATGACACTTTATTTGGAATCCTAATGGAATCCAATAAGACTTTTGTCTGACTCAAGTATTTTCATAACTGTAACTCTAGGGGTTGCTGATCTCGATTTTCTTGCGAATAAAGAAGTATGCCCCAATGCATCATCGATCACTTACAAATACGCACTAATTTAAAATCAATTTCTGCTACTGCGATCAAAGTATCCGCACGCAAGTATGATGAAGAGCGAAGCAGAGAAAGAGCGAAGAGGATGAGCATATAGCACATAAATAATCGATCGAACCATCACGCGTGTCAGGGAGGCAGTATTACTCGCACGGACTCGCTAAATTTTCCTCACTGTTGCACATCCTCTGTGATTATCAGTTAGATCTCTGATATATCGAGACAGCGATTATTATTCTCTGATTGAATATGTAATTGTAGTGACCGACACCAAATAACAGCCCATTAGTCTCTAACTCGTGCCAGAGAAGAATAAGGGCGAAAAAGGTGCTTCAAAAGAAGAGGAAGCATCAGGCGCGAGATCGTTTTGTCGAGACTAATCAATTGCGGATCGACCGAGCTATTAGGGATCCAAACAACAGGTCGTGAATCGATTCGAACGAAACCTCAAAATTGGGGGCTAATCATCATCGTCATCTTCGTCTTCGGTGGTCGACTTGTAGCAATGTGAAGAAGAATGGTTGCTAAACGGGGTCTGACCCTTCTTGCATCATCAAGGCACGAAAATTCTGAGATATATTATTCATATTAAAAAATGCTGCTATTTTTAGAGGTTTGATATCCTTTACTCGTTGAAAAAAGTGACTCTTTCTTGCAGAAAAGCAAGAGCTTGAGATGGAGCGAGCACATGATGATACTTGGTTATAACTTCTTGGTATAGCGGACTCGAGATGTTTGTTTAGTTTTCCCACGAAGAATGCTCTGAAGTACCCTCGAAACGCAGAACGGTGCATGTCGAGTGCCAGGAGTTTCCGAGACCCGACCAAGTAGTTGTCCTCGTCCTCGGTGTAGTCCTGGAATCAAGGTGGGTACAAGGTACGCTCCGACATTTGCGCAACTACTGTGTCGAAGGAATCATCCATGAGGTTTGCTCTTGACATGAACTCACATGTATCTTCACAAAAGTAGGACGAGGAAAATTCTCCTGAGTGTATTGTTATTAGTGTTGCCAACTAAACCCAAGTTGCAATCAGCAGATGACACTTGTGATTTAAATGAACCTCCTATATCAGATCCCCTGTGACGTCAACGTAGTACACGGACAGTCAGGCTGTCTGGCAATGGTACACAGTTATCTATTCGCGGGCGTGATATTTGCCCTATCACGATCTACAAACAGTGGATATGCGAAAACAAACGTATTGGTAACTCGTTCGCATCTCGCTGCGCAATTAGCGTAGAATCGCGATTAAATTTGCAATCTCATGACGATATACCGTTTATCATCGCGAAAGCAATCATGCACAATTTACATTGCAGTTTTATGCTAACTTGAAGCAATAGACACAACTGTCGAAGACGATAATATATCTACCAAATATTAAAAAGGATATAATTAATTTTATGAAAAGTAAATGTGTTTAGTTTTGTCAGTGAATGAAGATAAAGTTAGCGCAAGCTAAGGTGTGAAATCGACTATACAAGACCATGAATATTACATTATCAAGGGATATTTTTTTTGCAAGAAAACGTTAGTTAACGCTGTGTTACGGCCGTGGTTACGTCGCTAATCAGAATCGACTCGAGGTACTGAGAATCGGTCGATGGTGCGACGAACTCTTGCATGAGCATATAGAGAAATCGACGATACTTCATGAATTGTTCAGCACCCCGTACGGGGTCGACGTCACTAGAAGTCAATACCTACAACCGGAATCCTTGGTCTCTTCTTGTCGATGAATTATATCCAATAAGTTATGATAAGCTTTCAATACTTTTAACTTTTGCACTCTTCACAATCTTCCATTATTTGAAGTATAACGCAGTTTTTCCGAATTATATACCCCGTTTTTATATAAATTAATTTAATTATGAGGGACTTAAATATAGAACTATAACTTTATACGATCTTATAGCTTCCTCAAGATATAGATAAGTATGTATGTCAGTGGTGGAGAATAAATCAGTACTAATAACCCGGTGATAGATACGAGCTCGAATGACTCCTTTCCTGACCCCGATTCGAAAACGACTTTTGCAGTGAATTTGTTACAGAAAGGAGTAGTAAATTATGTAGTTCCTTTTAGGAACCGCACTCGGGCAATTAAAAGTTTGGACTTTGTCCAGGAGTTGCACAATGGCTAGTGAACCAAGGTCACACAAATTGAGGTCATTGCACGATACCCACATTTGCCTTTAATTATTTTAGTATCATGTCCATCAAGGAAACACAAACTTAACACATATCTGTACAAGCCAAAAATCATTATCATATCGAGATAAGGATACAACAGTCTATTTAGTAAACTTTCCAGAAAAATATTTTTTAAAAACAAAACCTGAGAATCACGCCACAATTGATAATTTTTTACATTTTTTTTTAGAAATGCAACTCTTCTGCTACTATTTTGAAAAAATGCCATTAATACTGCTACATTTTTAATTTAAAGCGTTTATTAGATAAACAGTTTAAAATTGAGACCATTAAAAATTGTATAATTTCTCATTAAAGATTTATAAATTAAATAATTCTAAATTAATAGCGTTTGAAATTGATTAATTTATCTTTATGTGAAATTGTGAATACTTCAAGATAAAAAAATTTTCTTTTCAAATCGCAAGCCTTGAATATTTTTGATTTGAAAAAATTCTAAATTGAATAATTCCAAATTCGATTATTAAGGAATTTATATTTTACACGTATTGTTTCAAATTTGATGTCTTGATGCCTCATTAATTATAAGTTTGCATTGTTTAAAATTAATAACTTGGAACTGTAAACGTATGCAA
>CAKNWU010315360.1:0-12852 GCA_932072015.1 Andricus quercustozae
TTTTTTTTTTTCAAATATTTTCGGCCTTTACATTTTAAGTGTAAAAAGTATTCCTTTCCACCGTTGATATCAGCCTTTTATCATTATTATAGATTTTTTCAGCTTTTAGTTATTTCATTTTTTTCCTTTGAAACTAACTCTACTGAAATGTAAATAACTCACAAGGACAAACGTGACGTCTACAATCTATGCGATGACGACTATATGATATTATCCAAACCCAAGAAGCATTAGAATATTTCCTATTTACATTTTAATCAAATTCTTCATTAACACATTAATCAGTTTCTCTTCTAATTAGAAAACATGAAGATTGTGCATACTCTTATCATATTCTTGGCGGTTGTCCTGAATTCTGCTGATGAATATAATTACGTAATATGTCTATCATTTTTCAGACACGAATAAAAATGAATGCACAATGAAAGTTTTTATTTGCTTAAAATAAGATGCAACAACATAAGCACCAATATTTTTCCATGTCCATCTCAATTGCTGTTGTCATTCATATTTTATTTGAGTGTGTCCGAAATAAGTACGAATTTCATCTGATTTTATTACTGGAGAACCCTCTAAGTTGTGTTTCTTAAATTTAATAGGCAGATCCAAAGTTCATACGGGAGTGAAAAAAGGACGTGGTCATCAGAGAAATGTATTGACTAACGTCACGGCTAACAATGTCTCAATGTTAGTTTAACGTATTCGAGTTAAAATGTGCCAGAGAAGTTGCGAAAAAATAAAGAGAGTAGTTCGTCGTTCAAATTATGTGGAAAATGTTTTCAAGCTGTGTGTAGAGCTATATGACACCCTTGCAATAATGCAATACAAGCTCGCGACAATGTTATACAGGTAGTTCAGAAAATTCCAAAAACACAACAAGAACAAATCACTTCATCATTATTCAATTCTTCTTTAATTTATTCTTTTTTCATTCTTCAGGTCATCAAAATGTATCATTTGACCTGAGTTAATCAGGTCAAAAACTGCGAATACATAACTGCTAATCTGGAGAAAATAATAGATTTCTTCAATACTAAAAATTTAGATAATTTTAGAGTAAAAAAGGGAGCATGAAGAAATTACATGAAGAAATTTACTAATATCTTGATATAAAATTCTGGAGAAAAGTTCATTCCAGTCTTTTATTGCAACTATCCTTCTGAGCAATCAAAAGCAATAAAAAATATCTACAAAAATGCACTCTTTGAGTTTGATAATTTAAGGAAAAAAGACTTATTGTATGGGCCGATGCCGTAGAATTATTAGAAGCTGTGATGGAAAAACGAGATATGACAGGTACAGTTCTCGTCGAACTTATGTTAGACGGGGGCCAACATTTTTTCAAAAGGAGCATGATGGTCCTCTTGATCATTAACGGCCAACCAACAGCTTCAGCTATGTATCCTTGTTTTCACTGTTTCATCACATTAACCGACATGAGAGTTTCTCATACAGCTTCAGTATGTGAAAACATTATCAAGAATGAAGAAATGGTTATTGAAATTCAATTTTTCTATAAGTCTAAAGACTGAAAGACTGTAATCTTATGGGCATTTTGCAAGAAGGTCACGAAAATTTCATAACATTAGGTGGATTAGAAACTTAAATCAAAACAGTTCCCAACTCTCGACGTTACGAGATTGCTTTCGTCATCATTGTGTTTGAAGGCACTAAACTGCCAAGGATCACGTGAATCCTACGTGACTGGCTACACCAGTACGCCCATGAATCACGTTTGGTGTACGTGACAAGCAACGTGGTACGCCCGTGGAAAATTCCACGAGCTGGGCTCCTCATCTCAACTTGCACAGTGGTTCTCTTTCTACACTTTCTTTTTAAGTTCGTCTTCTGTTTTTCCTTTTTTTATTCATAACTTAATCGTTGTACCTTTTCAAAAAAGGTACAACGAACCAGGAACTCTCACAACATCAGAAGACTCAATCCAGTCACCAACAAGGATAAATGAATTTCACGACAAATGATCATCGGAATCCAACTTGGAACAGCATTAGAACTCCAATCTCAACTGGTACTGCAGAAACGGACACAGGAATCTCAATTATACAGGATCACTAATCATTTAAGGAATTCACAACTATATGGAAACAACTCACCACTCAGTTCAACTTTACTGATCAAGGATATTACAAAAAGCAAAAAGACGAATTTAGCTATCTTTCCTGAAGATACAGCCATTTACGCTTCCTCCTGGCAAAAATATATGGCAGTAAAGTATTTGCAACAACACCTTGACAAACTAGTTAGATACTACCGTAGGTGGAAGATTAAAATTAATGTAAATAAAACTGAATTTATCATTTTTAGTAGAAAATGGAAACAAAGAGGAGAGGACGACCTCGTAATTAAGATAAAGAATATAGCAATGAAACATCAAAAATCAAAGAAAGACCTAGGATTGTTTATTAAGTAGGAAGAGTCCGCTTAGTATTAAAAACAAACTTATTCTCTACAAGACTTTTGTAAAACCAGCACTATTATACGCAGTACCAGTTTGGAGCGGTGCCTCGAAAACGCACGTTCAAAAATTGCAATATCTTGAAAATAAACTTCTAAGGAAGATCTCCAACTCTAGTCCTAAAAAACGAAATATAGATATGAGAAGCGATCTTCAAATACAAGATATAACCATGGATATATTAGAAATGACACATAAATTTTATACTCTATAACTCAGCGAATCAATAGCTTTCAAAATCATTAAACTGTATAATTGGGACAGTGCTCCTTTCCGAATAAAATATAAACTAACATACGCCCTCATAACATAGCTCATATTACAACTGCAATAGTATACATTCTTTTAAATAATTTGCATAGTTATCACAGCTTATGAATAGTTGACGAATTTTTTAATTTAGTTAAAGATATTAAATGATCTAATGGGATTTTTTACTTACCTTTTTACCGGAACATGTTAACATCGTTAACTAGGTGCAGAATTTGTTATGAAGAAATGTATGTAAGAATCGATGTAACCTTGAAATGCAATGAAGTTATGAATAAATATGCTTTAAAAAAGAAAAAAGACACTCGACTCTCTTCGGATCTCTCACCCGACAATCTATCAGGAAGCTCTCTCCGCTCGACTCCTCGAGTAGCGTCATGACCTGGAATCGGTCACTACTACTTTCTACTGTCAGAGCACCAGCAGCCCGTCAAAGCCCTTCGCCCTCTCTTTCTCTCTGCCTAGCGAGAATTGGGAGAATAAACGACATTACTGGACTCGACTTTGGATTTTCTCATCGCCACACTTTATTAACTGCTCTTTTCAGAGCATTTTTTTGCATCAACATAACACTCAACTGCTCTTTTCAGAGCGATATTTTGCTAGTCTATATTTTGTTTGTTTGAGATTGACTTGAAATGTGATGGGTGTCATTCCTATTAATTTCATTTCAACAACTTCGCCGGGGGACTCCACGTCCCCAACTTTGAACGCATTACAATCAAAGAACTTCGGTACTTGATCGAAGTTTCGAATTGAGGATTGACTTGTAATGCCCCTCGGGTGTGATTCCTGTTAATTCCATTTCAACAACTTCTCGGGTGACTCCGCGTCCCCAACCTTGAACGCATTACGATCAAAGTACTTCGGTACTTGATCGAAGTTGTGGTTTGAGATTGAAATGCCTTTTTGATGCTATTACTGAGCACGAAGCGCGAGACCCAACATACGCGCGCCCCAGGCGCGCTTAAATTTGCGTTTTTTCTGTTTTTTAATTAAACTTATTTGTAACCACTTTCATACTTTTTTCAAGAAAAAAAATTGTTTGCAATCGAAATATGTATCAAAGAAGCTTTTCAGATATAATAAATTCCAGAAAATTCCTAAACCTTCAAATTGAAGAACTGTCTACCGTTACAGAATTTTCCGTAATGGTAACCACAATCTAGAACCCGTTAAGCTTTATCTGGTTCTAGATTCTGATTAAAACCCCCTTAAGCAATTTAAACTATCAATTCAGGAATGTCCGAATTTACCCTAAGTACACAAAATTACCCCGTTGGACGATCCTCATTTGTTAAAGAAATGCTTATGATGAATAGAAAAGGGCTTGTACAAAAACTATCAAAACTTTGCAAGAAGAAAATTTTTTAGCTCCATGAGAAGAGTTAAAAATTATCAAAATAGACGATATTCGCCAAAGTTACACAATTTCACCCCTTACCGCTCAGTAAATACTTATCCCAATAAGAATATTTTTCCCCTAAAAAACTATCCAATATTACATCACTTTGCTTAAGTTTTACTTAGATGGGACAACTTTCCTTTTTGTGTGGGCACACTTGAAAATTAATGCCCTATATGTGAAAAAGGTGCAAAGGAAATTTCTTTAATTATCTAAAAAAAATTGGCTAGTATTCATTTCTTAGCGAAACTAAAGAAAGTAATAATAAAGATTAAAATTTGCAATTTATTTTGCAATTTCTGAATTACAACTCCCAGACAGATGTACATAAATTAATAACACATATATTTAAGATAATAGAGTTCAACATAATATAGAAAATTTCTCATTTTAACAAACTATAACAAAGGGAGCTTCAACAAAATGGAATTCAAAATTACAAAGTATAACAGTTGTAAATGTTTTGAACTTTTTCTTAAAAGTTCCATACATAAACGCGGGGGAAGCATAAAGACTATACGAGGCATGCTAGCGTAGGGGCTACATTTTCGGAGCAATGCCTCGCTCCGTACAGTTTTGATTAAATCTGCGTAACGATGTAAAGAATCGTGGTTTACGCACATACCAGTCTAAAGTTCTTTAAGATTTTTGTTTGGTTGCCTAATGGACATTCTGCTATTTCTTGTGGGGTCAAGTCATCAACTCTGCCGTTGTGCATGTTAATTTTCGCCCGCTGTATCCGCAACATACTAGATTTATATATTCCACGTAGAACCGTTTCTTTGCCAGTTTTTTCTAAAATTGCAAAGACGTCACCATTGGACATTGATAATACAATTTGGTCTTCGGTTGGCATGGACTTATGGATATTATTATATGTTCTGAATCGAATTGGTTTACCGGGAGGAAATGCGTATTTTCGAAGTTCGAATATTCGGGTCGGATTTTTGTAAGGAATAAGTCGAAGAAATCTAAGTTCTTCAGGTTTAAATCCAAGTACGGTTAAGGAACGATGCTTGGCCCAAGGAGACCTGGAACTGGCACGAAGTGGAGGCTCGGCAGGAGAAGAAAACCTTGCAGAAGAATTAGGTCTGATAAGAGGAAAAGTCCTTTCTGTAGAATGTCTGTCAAAAGAACAATACGCAGTTTCGCAACAGTGAACACCAGGAATATGAACACCACCAGACACACAATCGGATTGTGAAGTGGACTCTGCAACAAGATACAGAGGATTACATTGTTTTCAAAGTACACAATCGTATGCTTTCATATCATGGTTATGTGATCTTCCATATAATATTGTTATTAGAATTAATTAAGGTTTATTTATACAATATTTACACCCACTCTTAAGTTTTACTATACGCATATTGGTGTGGTTCCTTGCAGTAGCTGCTTTTATGTTCTGTAAACTAGGTCTAGAACTAGGTCTTGACATGCCGTTTTTCCCTCAGGAAGGGAATGAGGTCCACAATGGAAAATCAGGTTGCATATGGATGTTAGAAAAGTAAAGAGCAAATTAGGTCGATGAACTGAACATAAGAAAGGAAACTGAACCAAAAAGCTGATGAAAAATCATCGACCATCGGAAGATCGAGATATTGGCACCAGGAATATTGGACGAGATTATAGACTCCCAACGGCAGAGGCTTGATGAACTTACCACTAGACGGCGCCGGTACAATAAAAGTAGTGCAGAAAGGCAGCAAAATTGATCCATTCAAGTAGATGAAAAAAGGTTCTATCGTAAAGTAGGTAAAGAACGAAACATCCAGAAAGACATCGAAGCTCCTGAATTAAAAGAGATGGTGGAGCTGGTTCGGGTAATTAGGGAAAAATAAACGAAACTAACTTAGGCGCTGCGTGTTTCCAACTATAAAAGAAAAGTGCAAGCAATAGTCGTATAATAGAGCCTACTAACATCACCGATTTTGAAAATTCAAAGATTTAGCAAAAAGCAGATCACTGGAAAGCCCCAGGTGCGGACATGGCGTACAATTTCTCGTACAAGTACCTGATAATTGTGAATCGTGCGTTGGCTAGATGTTTTAAAAATATCATCGAACATCCAGATCTGATGCCATGTTTTATGCTCAAAGGTACAGAGGAACAAAAAGGGTGTTGTAAAAACTCTTAAGGCAGTAAATATCTAGTAGCTATTGACTTTGTGGCCACGACACAAGATAGATAACATCAGAGAAATTCGCACATGACTTACATTGACTAGAAGCAAGCGTTCTCTTCGTTACTATATGGTTACTTGCTTGAAATTTTTAAATTTCACAAAGTCTGCATGATAACGCGGGTGTTCATCAACTGACCCAACTTCTATATATGAATGACCCAATGCTATACGCTAATTCAAACCAGAAACTGCAGCAAAGTTTTATAATCAAATATAAACACGTGCATCTTATAAAAGCCAACTTCCAATTGTTTATAGAATAAGGAGAAAATCGGTTTCTTGGTTTTCGAAATGGAATCTTTTTACAATTAAATATAAACGCGTGTATCTCATTAGAATTTCATAATAGAGAACTTCCAATTGTGTATAGAAAAATGAGAAAAAGGATGCGCGGATCTCGAAACGGAATAGTTTTGCAGTGAAGTATAAACGCGTCCATCTCATAATGGTCTCATAACAAATTGACTTCAAATTTTATATAATGAAATGGTAAATAATGGTAATGATAAAATGGTAAAAATGGTAAAAATGGAAAAACTGTTTCTCGGCACACACATTTATTAAGTCTTAGCTCACATAATGTTGGTGAACTTGGACATGGCCTATAATGAATTTCCTATAAGGAATTTTTTATAATTTTTTTACGATTCTAGACAAATCATTATTAAACATCATTATAAGAAAATCAGTATAGATAAATATGTTAAAATAGCAAAGGAATTGATGCAAAAAATCGAGAAAGTGCAAACTGTAGACTTTAATGAATTTAAAAATATTTCCAAAGGTATGAAGAGACTTCAAGAGATTCCAAACAATTTATTTGGGCAGAATTATCAGTGGTCTGAAACGAACCGTTCTTTTGTAATTTGTCTACTTTTTACATTAGTTCCTTAAAACTTTTGGTATGATTTACTCTAATGCTAATTATCAGATAATCGTTTACCGTATAATGATTTTCTATAATAAATTTCCTATAATCATTGGGAATAAGGTACCATGCGTGTGAAATATATACCGTTTCAAGAGATTTTTAATATTTTTCAACCGACAATGTAAAAAAATTGTATTGATCAACATTTCTGTTATCAATTTTTATTTGTACTTTATTTGTACCTTGATGATTCGCATGTTCGTTACTCATCCCGAAATTCGCCAGAAAATCCCTTGTTATGGGCGGCATACCTGATGATATTTCTGTGAAAATACAAAAACGATTGATGAGTATGAGATGCTAGAAATGTATTACAAATAATAAAAGCGCAATTCTGTTATTCCATTTTATTTCGTCTAAATCTGTTACATCATAAATTGTGAAATCAAAGTTTGCCAAGTAATTCTAAAAGATTTCTACATTTTTTATTTGAATTCATTCGAAACCTATAATTGCAACATTTTCTTCGTATTAACAAGCGATTTTTTCAATGTGATTAAATAAATAATGTACACAATTAATCTGTTTTACCTAACTTCAAAGTCACAAATAAAAAGTTTAAATCGTTATTTCGCGATGAAAAAGTGACGCAAAATTTACAGGGTGATTAATTTGAAAACAGATTCGAACAGCTTGCAAACCTTGGATTTTTTAGTTCTTCTCCCTGATAGATATTTGTTCCTCGAAAATGTAGAAAACTTCCTTAAAAATATGATATTTATTTATTATTTACTTACCAATAGAATTAAGAATAACGTCCAAGGTTAGGACCAGAGTATAGAGGGTCCTCATTTTTACAAAGTGTAGAAAAAACTGATTAGCGGAGAATTTTGAGAACAGCGTAGCTAATGAATATTCTGATGTTACTTTGAGAACCTCAGATAAATTTTTTTTAAAGTAAACGTATTTACATTAGTATGTATTTACATTAGTTTACCTTGAGTCTACTTTTGTCTGCAAAATAGCTTATCAAACGAAAAGGCGTAATCTATCAAACAATATCATTTTATCATAGATTTGTTATTTCTGAAATAAAAAAAAACGTTTCTTGTACAGGTTGCCCGACAATAAGTTAAAAGTAATTTTATAAGTAATAATAAAGCATTAAATAACACCTTGTGTAACTGTAAATACAAATTTTTGTACAAAACATCTCAATCTGCCTTTTCCTCTTAAAAAAGTGCGAGTTCTGCAAAACTTTCAGCGGCGCAAATGAAAAAATACTTTTGTTTTATAATAACCATCAATGAACGAAGGTCATTTATCCTTAATGCAAAGTAAAAGAGTAACTTCTTCGATTTTTAAGAATTTTTTTAACGAAATAAATTAAAATTTACAGCATAATCCATGATTCTTTAAAGAGAGGTGTCAGTTGATATCAGTCTTTCATCATTTATAGATTTTTTCAGCTTTTAGTTACTTCATTTTTTCCCTTGAAACTAACTCTACTGAAATGTAAATAACTCAGAAGGACAAACGTGATGTCTACAATCTATGCGATAACGATTATATGATATGAAATAAACCCATGAAGCATTAGAATATTCACTATTTACATTTTAATTACATTCTTCATTAACACATTAATCAGTTTTTCTTCTAATTGGAAAAGCTGAGGATTCTTCATACTTTTATCATATTCTTGGCGGTTATCCTGAATTCTGCTGATGAATATGATTATGTTATATATCTATTATTTTTGAGACACGAATAAAAATCAAAGCAAAATTAAAATTTTAATTGCCTAAAATTCCGTGTCCATCCCAATTGCTATTTTCAATCATACTTTATTTGAGTATGTCCGAAATAAGTACGAATTTAATCTGACTTTATTCCTGGAGAATCCTGTAAGTATGTGTTTCTTAAATGTGATAGGCAGATCCAAAGTTCATACAGGTGTGAAAGAAGGGCGTGGTCTTCAGAGAAATGTATCGACTATCATCACTGATGGCGATGGTCTCAATTTCATTTTAACGTATAAGAATCAAAATGTGCCAGAGAAGTTTCGAAAAAAGAAAGAGAGTTCATCGTTTAAATTATATGACAAATGTTTTCAAGCTGTGTGTAGAGGTATATGACACCCTTGCAATAATGCAATGAAAGCTCGTGAAAATGTTATGCAGGTAGTTCAAAAAATTCCGAAAACACGACAACAACATATTATTTCATCATTATTCAACCCTTCTTTAATTTCTTCTCTTTTTATTCTTCAGGTGACCAGAATGTATCATTTTACCTGAGTTAATCAGGTCAAAAACTGCGAATACATAACTGATAATCTGGAAAAAATAAAACAAAATTTTTTCAAAATGAGCATGACGTTCCTTCCTGGAAATTATTCTAACAGCCTAGTTAATCCTGAAGTAGATTCAGAAAAAAGAAAAAAGAGATATCTCTATTCCGAAGGTGTCTCCTGCAGTAAAAAAACCAAACTTACAAGTGTGAACAAGTTGATACTATTAGGTTTTGTACCTTCTCTAAAGAAAAATTACGGGAATACATTAATACTATTCAACTTGACGAACTTTCAAAATATTCGCTTCAAATTAGTTAGCGACTTTAAAGTTCTCTTGATCATTAACGGTCAACCAACAGCTTTAGCTATGTATCCTTGTCTTTACTGTTTCATCACATTAACCGACATGAGAGTTTCTCATACAGTTTCAGTATGTGAGAACATTATCAAAGATGAAGAAATGGCTATTGAAATTCAATTTTTCTATACAACTAAAGACTGAAAGATAACATTAGGGGGATTAGGAACTTAAATCAAAACAGAAAAACAATTATACAAGTAAAAAACATATTGATATACTAAACTGCCTGGGATCACGTGCATCCTACGTGACTGGCTACACCAGTACGCCCATGAATCACGTTTGGTGTACGTGACCAGCGACGTGGTACGCGCGAGGAAAATTCCACGAGCTGGGCGACCCAATCTCAACTTGCACAGTGGTTCTCCTTCTACACTTTCTTTTTAAGTTCGTCTTCTTGTTTTCCTTTTTTTTTATTAACAACTTAACCGTCGTACCCTTTCAAACAGGGTACAACGAACCAGGAACTCTCACAACACCAGAATACTCAATCCAGTCACCAACAAGGAGCAATGAATTTCACGACAAATGATCATCGGAATCCAACTTGGAACAGCATTAAAACTTCAATCTCAACTGGTACTGCAGAAACGGACACATAAATCTTAAATATAAAAGATCACCAATCATTTAAGGAATTCACAACTATCTGGAAACAACTCACCTTTCAATTCAAGTTTACTGAACTACTAAGGTTGGTAGAATGTTAAAAAAAAAGGCTTAGAGAATACTGAATGCGAAATAGATAAGGAAATTATTGTCTCCGAATATGTAATAAAATTTGGAAGTGCAACATATAGATTGGTTTTTAATAGCTCATTGGAATGCTAATAGAATTATTAGAAAGCAAAGGGAGATGAGGTACTTTCTCGAAAAATTCAAGATCGAAATTATGTTATTTAATGTAACAAAGCTAAAAAAAACTTAATTTCCATACTCCAGGTTTCAAAACGATCAGAAAATATAGAAACAGACCAGGTACATGTGGGGTGGTAGCCATACTTATAAAACAAGACATACATTCCACAGAATTAGACTTTCACACTAAATCCATGGGAACTATAGGAATTTGAATTGATAACAACCTAACAATAATATCAGGTTACGCACCTCGACAAAATATAAGTAAATCTGATCTTGATAAACTCTAACACTACCAATCAAATTCATCATCAAACCATAAATCCTTAAAAATAATAGCTCCTGACAATCCCACTCTTTGTCCGTATATTCAAAATACAAAACCAAGTATTGTGGATATAGGTATATTAAAAAACAGTAACGTTTAAACTGAAATTGACACACTAGACGAACTTGGCTTGGACCATCTTCCAATTTTAATAACTTTACATAACACCCGTTGCAAACGTGAAGACAGAAATTTCCTTAATTATAAAATTGCAAACTGGGAACAATTGGGGAGCAACATTAACACAAACATTGCAATTAAATCCAAAATAATAAGGCAGTTGGTAATATGACTGCAATTATAAATAAAGCCATCAAAAAATCAATACCGACCGTTAATTTCGAAAAGAAATCGGAACCATTGCCAGACGATAATAAAAAATTAATTCATGGAAGAAATCAAAGGATTAAAATTGATCATTTAAGGAAAATTACTTAAGTAACCTAGTAAACAGAAGAAATAAAAAATTTGCAAACACTTGCTAGGACAATAAACTTTAAAAGTTAAAGACAAAAGTCTCTGGAAAAAAGCTAAGTATTTTACAAAACCTAACATAGGAACAATCTCAAAACTGTACGGTCTACACGGTTTAGTCTACAGTAATTTAGCAAAAGCTAATGTTTTGGCAGAACAATTCGAGAAAGTACACCATCTCACCAAAGATATGGGAAACAAGAAAACCAAAAAAATAGTTAACGAAGCGTACAAAGAAATTGAGAGATCTAGAATAGATGTAAATTTTTGTAACCTTACTTCTCCTACAGAAATAAGAAAAGCAATTAAAAGGACAACATCTAAGAAAGTCCCTGGTCTAGACGGTATTCAGAAGGTCATACTCAAAAATTTACCGCGCAAATCAATTGTTCAAATCACCTATATCTTTATTTCATGCTGTAAACTATCATACTTTCCTAAAAAATGGAAAATAGCTAATGTTCTTGCTTTTTCAAAAAAAGGCAAGGATAAGCTATATCCACAAAACCATAGACCTATCAGCCTTTTACCTACTTAGGGAAAAATTTTTGAAATGATAAATCTCTCTCTCTCTTTCGACTTTGGATTTTCTCATCACCACTCTTTATTAAGTGCTCTTTTCAGAGCATTTGTTTTACCTAAACGTAGCACTCAACTCCTCTTTTTAGAGAAATATTTTGTTGGCATATTTTTTTTAGTTTGAACACACTAAGATCAAAGTACTTCGGTACTTGATCGAAGTTTTGAATTGAGATTGACTTGTAATGCCCCTCAGGTGTCATTTCTGTTAATTTAATTTCAAGAACTTCTCGGGGGACTTCACGTCCACAACCTTGAACGCTCAAACCCCAACAAAAGAAGACCCGGGTCATTCAACGTCGCCGTGAAGCAGAACTACAGGTACGACGGGATCGCGGATACTTCAGCGTTCCAATCATCAAGGAAGGAATTTCGTCTTCCATAGAGCCGACAACCTCAAGCTACGAACCATCTACACCAAAGAAGCAGATTCCTTGCCCAATATTGAATGAGGTCTCGTCTGTCACGCGACAACCTCCACCACCACCATCAGACGAACATCCGGATTAAAACGCCGCCTAAATTTTCCGCCGGACGAACTTGCCTACCCGGGAGATTTGGAAGGGCATCCGGATATTTTGCGCATCTGGGAGAAGAGGAATTTCGTCATCACAAAGTTCTTCGAAGAAATTCAAACTCCGTCTACTTCCCCGAGAGGGTATCGAGAGTATAATGAAAAATGCGAATCCGTGGGAATAATTGATTCAGACAGCAGGGAAGAGGATCTACCAACAACCTCCTCGAAG
>CAKNWU010315432.1:0-15113 GCA_932072015.1 Andricus quercustozae
ATTTTTTTTTGTATTTCCTGACTCAAGAGATCTATTTGAGGTACAGAAAAATGTTTTTAAAAATCTGTTATGTTTGGGGGGGTTCTGGGGCGGTGTGACATATATGTCATACTCGTCCTCTATTTAATTCCTTGTATGGAACGGAATGTTGCATTTAAGGCACAAACCGACATTGCATTTCATGCACATTGACGTAACGACACTAGTGCATCCACCGTTGGCACACCGCCGCCTCTTCTTATTTTCTATTTCTCCAAGTAAATGATCAGCTCGATCGTAGCGAATGTCATCTAAAACTCGCTTTGATCTCTTCGTTTAGGGAGCTGTTGGACCAACGGATTTCACAGGAGTTTTGTATCTAGTGAGATAAGTAGTAACTATTTCTCTTCTGAATTCCAATTTCGTAATTTTCCTCCCAGTCTTACGGTAAATTTGCCAAGCATTATTCATAGCAGCGTCTAAAAGCCACGATAGTAAGGACCAATACCATTTCTTGCCTCGGATAGATATGTGATATTGATTGATGTCTCGGTCCATTCTATCAGTTCCACCCATATTCCGGTTGTATGTGTAGACAAGCGCTGGCTGAGGGACATAAACGTATTTTTTTCAGTTGAGCAGAATCTTTTGATATTCTTGATTGGAGCTGCTCCCATCGAACTTGAAGCCACTGCAACTACACTGTTATCCTTCCATTTTCCAACAAAAATACCGTCTTTTTTTTCAATCATGCCACGAAATGCTCCCCGTTCCATCTTCTTCATTTTCTCATGAGATGGTAATTTACAATCTTTAGGAATCCTGTTTTTCCTAATTGTTCCCGTTCCTGAATACCCCCGTTCTTTTAAATGCTTTAGGAGGTTCAGGCTCGTGAATAAATTGTCTGTCATTATGTGATATGGATATTTTTTTTTTATCTGCGGGTAATTCATCAAGGAATGACAACAAGGGTGCCGTCGCTTTACCGAATACTTTGTCATATTGAGAATTCGTTCTTGGTGTGCTCTTCCCTTGACACACTTCGAAATTCACCAAGTAACCATCAAAGGTATTCAGGCACCACACTTTGTAGCCAAATATGATGGGTTCACCCCGAATGAATTGTTTACAAGGATGCGGACCAAAATATTTAATCATTGACTCATCGTAGTCCAAAAATTGACAAACGGGGAAGTTGACAATGAATCGTTTTTTGAGAAGATTCATAAGTGGCTTGGAATCCCAATAACATTTTTTCCCCGGTAAAACGTTATATCCAGGGAGTATAAGAATACCAAGGAACGCCTTTATTTCTTCTGGCGTAACGTTCATGTTACTTTCATTCCTAGATAAAGCATATTTTTTAGTTTCTGTGACAAAAAGTGTGATAATTTCTTCATCAATAAAGAGATCTAACAATTCGACTGGAGACATATTTTTGAATTTATCCGCACATCCTCCTGGGAATAAACTATCTTTTTTTATGGGGTCCACCAAATCCCCATCAACCTATTTCCGCTTCCGTTTCGACGTGTATCCAGAAAAATCATAAATAGGGGCTCCAATACGCGCCCTGTTAGATAGTACAGCCTCCGCTTCACTTACCAACTGCTGGCCATTCAAATTGTCCAAAAGCCCTCCTGTGTCTTCATCTCCACTGTGCTCGTCAGTGTGGACGTTGGCAGGGGGTGATGCTATGAAGATGTCTTGAACATCCAGGGGTCCATCCTCTTCGTCCAGTTTACCGTCGCTATCGTCTTCCAGCATCTGAACAATTTCCGCCAGTGTAAGACCATATTTATATAGAACGTTCTTCCTAAAAATGGAATAAAAATCATATTTATAATCATTTGTTCATAAAATAAACAAATAATATCGGATGTCAAGTTTTCATCACTAAACATCACAAGTAATATCGGATGACAGTTTTTATGATCAAGTATCATTTTATCGATAAATTTAGGTAATTTAAACTGACAAATATACTTTGCAAGCAAATAATTAGTGATGTCAACATTTTAGCTAATTATTTTGTTAATTAGATTCGACATTCTGTTATTCATTTATGTTGTTTAGATACTTTGACATCCATTGTTATTGTGATTGGGATTAAATCAGTTGTCAATGTAAAGATAAATAAAAATTATGCTGTAGGTGATTTTAATAATAAATTTCACGTTAGAAATGAAAAGCTACTGCAAAAGACGAGTGTGACATATACGTCACACTGCCCTATTCATGCACTTAGAGCCTGCAGAAATTAATTTTAGACCAAATGAACCATTCTAATTACTTCTAGTACTATCTGAGAAATAGATGCAATAGGTAGATTGCGGATTAAGATAATTTTTTTTTTTTAAATTCAACTTACCGTTGGTCCGTGTCCATCTCCGAAAAAAGTGCACTTTTGAAAATCCGAAAAAAATATAAACATAAGTTATTTGGGCAAAAGCACGCAATAGAGTGACGAAGCAGGTCCCAAAGAGTAATCTAAAAATAGGAATCAAAGCAAGCAGCGACATGCAGCGACAAGAACTAGGTTTTCCTGGAACATGTTCGGCGTGACGTATACGTCACACTAGTCCATGGAGGGTTAATCGCGCGATGACCCATTTCGCCAGGCCTTTTGGCTTGTTCTACCTTACACTTCTGGCAGGTATCGCAGAACCTGACAAACTTCACTACGTCGCGATAAAATCCTGGCCAGTAGTATAAAGTAGCTACTCTATGGTAGGTCTTTTCGACTCCCATATGACTGGACTGAGGATTATTATGTGTCTCAGTTAGAGCGGTTCCGCGTTGCTTTTTTGACTGCACAAGCTTCCAAGCATTGAGATCAGAAAAGATAGAATCAATTAGATCGCGGACTCGTTAATGATATAAGAGCCCGTTTTCAATTTTCCATGTTGGGAAAGCATGTGGTGCGCGCTCTGCATCTTCTATTCGCTTAAGATACCATATGTATTCCGTGACATATATGGCTGCCGATTGTTCAACTTCTTCTTGGTCTTGAGTTAATCTGAAGAGAAAATCGGGTACTACGTTTTGAGCATCTTTACGGTATTGCACCTCGAAGTCATACTCCAGCAGACTCAGTGACCAACGGTCAAGCCAACCGGAAGGGTCTTTAAGGGATTGGGGCCATTTGAGGCTACTATGATCGGTTATCACAATCAAATGTAAATCTTCTAAGTACTTCCGAAACTTCCGAATGGCCTATACGACTGCTAAACACTCTTTTTCCGTAACGGAATTATCGCGCTCATCATTATAACAAGCGAAATTTGGACTTGAGACCACTGGTGCTGAGACAAGCCCCTTTTTAATAGCCTGGAAGGCCGCTTCTTGCTCATCATGCCAAATCCAAGGGCAATTTTTGAGGAGCAAGCGGGTAAGCGGTTGAGAAATTGTAACTAAGTTTGGCATAAATCTATGGTACCAAGATGCGGAGCCTAAGAACCTCCGGAGTTTTCTAATATTCTTCGGTGCCGGGTCATCAACGACAAGTGCCAATTTCTCAGGATCGATTTTGATTCCCTCGTTATTCACCAGGTATCCTGAGTAACAGATTTCGTTCCGAAAGAACAGACATTTTTCCGGATTTATAGAAAGGCTAACAATGATTATATCATCAAGGTAAGGGAAGGCGTGAGGTTCCAATTCTGGCCCTATTATACGATCTATTAATCGCTGAAAGGTCGCAGGCGAATTAGTTAAGTCGAAGGGCATTCGAGTATAATAGAAATCACCCAAGCCTGGTACTGAGAAAGCGGTGATCTCTTTACTCTTTTCCTCCAGGGGTATTTGATGGAACGCCATTTTAAGATCTAAGGTCGAGATATAATTGGCTGCCGTTAGCCGGTCTAGAATGTTTGACATCGGTGGTAACGGATAAGCGTCCTTTTTGGAACACTTATTGGCGGCCGTATAATCAACACAAGTCTATAGGATCCATTAGGCTTCCTAACCATCACCGGCGGTACACTTTTTGTTTTATGGGTCTATGGTCACTAGGGTGGTCCTTATTTACTCTTGGTGGTTTTTTTCGATTCTTCTAGGTCTCACCCTCCTATTTTGTTCCAATGACCAAAAAAATTATCTCCACCAAATTTTAGCAAAATCGGTTGATATTAACACGTGCCTCAAAGCATTCAAAGTTTCTTATGCAATTAACATGGGGAAAAGTTGAGTCCAACTTCAAATGGAGGTATTTTTTTTTATATTTCAACGGAATCCTTTGGCTCTGTGCAATTGTGATCTTTAGACTATGTTAAAAAAAAAACACATCTAAACGACATTTTTTTTCAAAATTTATAAAATGTTGGACCCCTAAATTTGAACCAAAATTACAATTGCCACAATTGATAACAAAATCTCGTCAAATTTATACAAAAGGCAGATTCATTTATTAGAATGCACGTGATGACAATGAAAACTCAAAATTTTGAAAAAATTCAAGATGGCCGCCAAATTATTTTTTTACTTATTATTTTTTTGTTTCTCGTTAACGTCTTTTCAGGTGTCAATTGAAAGACTAAATTATTGCAAAGAAACATTTTTAGGGCTGTAAGAAAGTCAACATGTTGAAAAATTCAAAATGGTACCTTATGAAATACCCTAAAACTCTCTTTTTTTAAGCTTTTCGTCCCTAAATCTACCAATTTTGAGGAAAAATCAATGATATTGTTCCAGAGTTTATGGTTGGAAGGAGGTTTCGAATGTTTCACTAATTTAAAAATGGGTGCTTCATTACTATTTTCAAAAAGTTACGCAATGTTTATAAATTTAAACAAAATATGAAATACATTTTCGGAAAGAAAATGTGCTTCATAAAACATAAAATTCTTAGTAAAGAGAAATCTTTCCAAGTTTAAGGCAAAAACTTCGAGGACGAAAGTGACGAATGTTAGGATTACTATTAATAAAACAATTAAAGGTATGCGGACATCTGTCTATAGGGCCAGGCCCCCGAAGACCTCGTGTAGGCGCGTCTAAACGATATTTTATGACCTAGAAACTCTCCGGATAATTACCTGTATTCTAAAATAAGTACTTTAAGCTTGAAAGAAGAAGGTTACCTGACCTACGACTGAACCCGGGAGTGCGTTTTCCAAAATTCCAGTCAGCCAGTTCCGAACTTGATCATTGTCAATACCATCTCTTCTCTCGAGTCGTTTATACTGATATAAGTAATAATTCTTTACCACTCATAAGAGGAGAATATATTGCAGTGTTAAGTCGAAGTTAAAACGGTTAAAAATGGAACAGCATTTTAGAAAAAATGTATTTTTACTTGGAAACATAACAAGTCAAATTGTTTCTTCTAAGTTGCCATCAAAGGGACAAGTTTCGAGAGTATTATTCTTCAACCTTAATTATGTGGAAAAAACAGTGCGAGAAAGTGCAAAGTTAACAATACAGGAAGTTCTTATTTTTTCGCAGAAGGCACGAATTCCAACTAAAGAAACTTATCACTGCTTATCAATACTGCAAGACTTTTATAATACACATGCCAATGCGTTAGAAATGATGAAATAGAAGAAGACAAACAGTTTTTGCTTCTCCAGAGACAAAAAGGGCGACCTGGATATATGACTGGTATTGACCATGAACTGGAAGAGAGAGAAAACCGATATCAAGAACGAAAAGAAGTAGAAGAATCATGGGCAGAATTAATGAATAAAATTTGGTGAAAGTTAGCCTTTTTGACAATTTCTTTGAAATAACTCTGAGTGTGAATCTGTCATTGTAGAAAACCGATGAGTAATGAGAGAGTGCGCGTTCAGAAAAAATCTATTACTTCACAGTTTAGACAACAGAAATATTGCTTTCAATATAATTTACGGAAAATACCTAATTTTCGTCTTGGTTCTTATTAATCTACGAAGACCAAAGGGACGGATTTCTTACAGATTGCTAGTCGCTGAATCATATAAATTTTTAAAACTTCAGGCACATCATTTAGGAATGTTTTACATATTATGTTATGAAGAATTTCATTTTTAGCACATCTTGTGGAGCTGATGTCCGAATCCAGTATCAGCGGCTACAGTGGCAGAAGTAGTAGTGAAAAATCAACAAATGCACCACTTACTGACGAATCTGTACCAGGACCTTTCAAATGAAGAGGAGAGCAAGAGAAGTTATTTTTACTGAGAAACTTGTAGCAGCATTCCGCTAATGCAAAGTGAGCGATAGGGATGCAGTACATATTTTGATCTCACATGCTGAAGCGTTAGGACATAATTGCAATAATTGCTACTTCCAGGGTTAACAGAGAATAAAAAAGTTGACAGATTACCAATTATAGTAACCTATAAAGATGGTAAAAAACGTCTTGGTGTTCCAAAATTGCCTACGGGAACAGGTAAAGAACAAGCTGATATCGTATATGAAACTTTAAAGGAATGGAATTTAGACGGGAAAGTTCAGGCTGTCTGCTGTGATTCGACTGCATCGAATGCAGGACGGCTGAATGGTGCTTGCATCTTGTTGGAACAGCAACTGCAGCATGATCATTCTTATTTCATTTGCAGGCATCATATTTATGAGATAGTCCTAAGAAGCGTCTTCGAAGTGAAGTTTGGAAGGTCATCAGCACCAACGGTACCACTGTTCAAACGATTCCAGGAGTCATGGGATAGTTTGAAGAAAGCTCTCTTTAGACCTGGAATACAAAATGATTACGTTCGTACGACACTCAAGGATGTCAAGGGAAAGGTTATGAACTTTGCACTGAAATCTCTGGTGGAACATCATTGCAGAGAAGATTATAGAGAGCTACTTGTGTTGACAATCATCTTTCTGGAAGGTACTCCACCTATGGCATACATTTTCGTCGCCTTGGAGCTATGCATCAGGCAAGATGAATGGGCAAAGCGATTTATTGTATCAAGCTGTTCCTTTTTCGTGACGAATTCCAACTAACAACAATTGAGAAGAGAGCCTGCGAGCATGTTTGTATTTTCATCATACATTTGTACCTTGAGGTTTGGTTCTGCGCGTCTAACGCTTTACAAGCGCCTTATCGTTATCTTGAGTTTCTAATAAATCTCTCTGAATATGAGAAAATAGATTGCGATATATCCCGCATAGCTGTCAAAAAATGTATTGGTGATCTCTGGTGCTTGACGTCAGAAATGGTAGGGTTGTCTTTCTTCGATTCAAGAGTACCTGCTGCAACCAAGCTGAAAATGGTTCGTAAAAAAAGGGATTAAAGACTTGGTTTCAGTCAAGACTATGAATTTTTTTGAATGGTTCGGGATTCTAAGTTCTTTTCTTAGCCAAGATCTAGTGGACTGACCAGTGCTCGAAGGTTGCCATCAAAGTCTGCAGAAGTTAAAAAATCTGAAGGTTGTGATCGACACAGCAGAGAGGGGGGTCAAATTAATGACCGATTATAACAAATTTTTAACAAAAAATGAAGAACAGAAGCAGTATTTACTACAAGTCGTAAGAGATTATCGCCTTCGCTTCCCGGATGAGAAGAAAACCATTTTGTTGAAAAGTTCGTAAAACTGCAATTATACGGGGAATGTCATTTCTTAATGTAAGTTTAACATTTATTCTTAATCTAATGTATAGCGTATTCTGAATTTCTGATTATATATTTCATATTTTCTTTAAATTTATAAACATTACGTAACTTTTTGAAAATAGTAATATAGTACGCATTTTTACATTAGTGATAATTTCGAGACTTACTTCCAACCATAAGCTTTTTAACAATATAATTGATTTTTCCTCAAAATTTGTAGATTTTAGGACGAAAAGCTTAAAAAAGACAAGCTTTAGCGTATTTCATAAGGCGCCCTTTCGAATTTTTCAAAATGTTGACTTTCTTACATCCCGAAATACGTTTCTTTGCAATAATGTGGTCTTTCAATTGACACCTGAAAAGACGTTATCGAGAAAAAAAAGTAATAAGTAAAAAATAATTTGATGGCCATCTTGAATTTTTTCAAAATCTTGTGTTTTCATTGTCATAACGTGCTTTCTAATAACTGAATCTGCATTTTGTGTAAGTTTGTCGACATTTTGTTATCAATTGTGGAAATTGTAATTTTGGTTCAAATTTAGGGGTCCGAAATTTTTTAAATTAAAAAAAAAAAATTCGTTTTGATGTGTTTTTTTAAACAAGTCTAAAGATTATAATGGCACAGAGCCAAAGGATTCCGGTGAAACATTAAAAAATACCTGTCTTTGAAGTTGGACGCTACTTTTCCCCATCTTCATTGCATAAGAAACTTTGATTGCTTTGAGGCACGTGTTAGTATTAATCGATTTCGCTAAAATTCGTTTGAGAGCATTTTTTTTCATTAGAACAAAATCGGGAGGTTGGGGGGTGAGACCAAGAAGAATCGAAATTCGAAAAATAAGGACCACCCTAATGGTCACCCACGTCAATTTTGTGTTCAGTAGATAGGTTTCGCCTGATTTTGAAGGGTTAGGGGCCTTTTCCGCTATGAAATTTTTGATTATTTCAGTCTGTCCCTAGGTTAGCTCTTTAATAGCTGCGCAGTCCTCGTAATAAGAGGGGGTTGAGAGCAAGTCGATCGTAGCTGTGTGGTGTGGCGTGATCGTAGACCATTTGTAACGTGTCAGTGCTACCATCCACTATCAATACCCTAATACTAATACTGCCCTAATACTGTCTCCGTTGTTCCATTAGGGAAAATAATCGCTTTTTTTATAAAGGGTTTAATTTTTGGTCCTAATTTGTAGACCGCTTCGAATCCTTGATTACCTAGGATCGATTTACTGATGCTTGAATCGACCAGAACTTCCAATTATGTTTCGACGATTTGTATTTTTACAAAATAACGCTTATTGATTTCCTCATAATCTAGTGCGTCGCGGGGAGGTAATACTGACACCGGTCAGCAGGTGCGAGCCACGAGCAATAACGATGCTGTCACCGTTGTCGGTTGACGCGGGAGAGAGAAGGCGTCACGGCAGGGATACAATATTTTAAAGTTCGTGAGAATATATGAAAAAAATTATATGTAATGGTATTAACGAATTAAATCAACAAAAGTCATTTGTGGGGGATCCGCAGCATTCAGCTTATTAAAATTCATAGTAGTGTAAAACTAAAATGTCGTTCCAATTCAATTGTTCATTATTAAAACAATGTTTATAAACATATGCACAATTTGTCTATTTTTCGATGAATACGAGTAGGCTCAATGTTTATTTGCGGAATCATCTAAAAATGTTCTTCCAATTATGACTCTTTGATATGTTACGCACATTGATCAAAATTATTATTCTTAATCCTTTACAGGCTTAATCTTAATCTTAATCCTTTACTTCTTAACGGATTGTTTTTTTTTTTTTTTTTTAGAAATGCTCAGCATTATCTCTTCTCTAAAAAGATGTGTATCGCGAAAATCTTCAAAGGACTGATGTAACTTTTTCGCACTTCCGCACAGTGGGCCAGGAGACCCGGTTGCATGGCCAAAATTCGATGTTTAAATTCTAAAAAATGAATTATAGTACTGAATTCAGGAATAATTGAAGTACTGTCGATGATAATTACATGTTCATTGATCAGTTTTTGTTTCGACGATACAGGCACAACGTGGAAAATCTTATTATAATTCATAGTATTACTGACGTTAGGGAAATACGATTTTTGATGTTAAGAAATTGATTTCTAAACTCCTACCTGGATTTACTTAATTCACCAAGGTGTTAAATTTGTAAGAAAACAACTGAATCTGTAATTTTTAATTGCAATCAAATACAATCACATTATTAGTAAATGAAAAACAAGAGTTTTCAGCAAAGCACCTTAATCCGATTGCTCATAACACAGCATAACACAACATATTGACTTCTGAAATATATGAATGTCTACCTTAGGATGTGCACTTGAGCAGAAGTGTGCCCCTTTTTGCTCCTTTTCATTTGCTTCGCTGCTTATGGTATATTTACATGGCCGACCGCGACGAGCGAGCTCACTTGTTTCTATAATCTGCTTTCCGTCCACATTCCTTGTGCATAAATGATATTAATAAAATGACTACATATTCGTAATCGGCGACCCCAAAAACCCCTGGGTAACAATTCTTAGCCAATTCCGTAAACTTTTCAAAATCTTCGCCGCCATATTGGGTCCGCCATTCTGAATTTTAAATTGTTGACTACATGTTCGTAATCAGCGACCCCAAAAACCCCCGAGTAACTATTTTTAGCCAATTTCGTAGACTTTCAACATCTTCGCTGCCATATTGGGTCCGCCATTTTGAATTTTGAATTGTTGAGTACATGTTCGTAATCACCGACCTCCAAAAACCCCCGGGTAACTATTCTTAGCCAATTCCGTAGACTTTTCAAAATCTTCGCCGCCATATTGGGTCCGCGATTTTGAATTTTGAATTTTTGACTACATATTCGTAATCAGCGACCCCAAAAACCCTCGAGTAACTATTTTTACACAAATTCGTAGACTTTTTGAATTTTTATTTAAAAATCGAATTTTGGCCATGAAACCGGGTCTCCTGGCCCACTGTGTGCCGACTGGGTAATTTGAAAAACTGAAAGAAAGGAATGTAGCCAAATTCACAGACATGATTAAGAAATCAGTTTCAGTCGAAGGGTTGTGAAGAATCTCACATTTATGCGTATGATAAAACTGCTTGCTCTATCTATCCAAATTTAACTTCCTTTTTTACTTTCTGAGCCTGTAATATGAAATACTTCACTTCAAAATCGACACTTTAGAGTACTTTAGAGTTCCGCCCGTGGCCACCAGACCACGGCCGCATGTAGGAGCGTGGGTTTTAGGACAGCAGAGTAGAGCCATGCATTTTAGGCCCTAGAACCCACGTCAACCCACAGGCTCTCCTGCACATCTAAAAAGTCATGACAAACTTCCTGCATTGGGTCTCCAGGTGCTTTGCCCAGTTCAGCTTGCTATCTAGGATTACTTCCAGATATCTGATTGAATCTGAAAACGTCAGCTCCCTACCGCAAAATACAGGAGCGTCTACTTTTGGAACTTAATAATTTTTCGTGAAAATTACCAGGTTCTTTTCCGCATTTACCAGATGAGCCCCCCTGACTAGGATTACAAAGTCATCCGCATATCCGTGAGTATAATACCCCTCTTTATTTAGCCTTCGAAGGAGGCCGTCCACCACAATGCACCACAGGAGTAAGCATCCCCGTGGAGCTATTCCTCTTACTAGGCCCTCACCCCATCTGGCTTCGAGTCTTCTCAGGCGTAGCATGCTTCCAATTCAGCATACAAGCTGGACCGGCACGCCACATTTCAAAGCCTCCCTAATGTATCTCTCGACCAGCCTCTCCAACGTCTTCATGGTAAAAGACGTTAGGCTGATTGGTAGAAAATCTTTTGCAGCAGTGTAACCCTCCCTCCCAGATTTGGATATGAAGGCCACTCTGCCATCTTTCCATGATAATGGTACGTGTTTAAGGGCTATACTTGCCCTAAATAATTTCTTCACAGGAGGGACGACTAAATCCTTGCCTTTTTGTAAAAGCCCTGGATAAATACCATCCGCCCCTGGTGACTTAAAGGGATAGAAGGACCCTACGGCCGATTCCACCTTTTTGTAATCAGCGACCTTAGCGGCGAAATTCCAGGTGGCCCTCTCCACCTCTTGGTCCCAGCCTTCCTCCCCTTGGTCGGTTCGGATTCGTTGAAAACCTGAGAAGTGAACTTCCATCAGGTGATTCAGCGTTGCTTCTTCGTCTTCGGCGAACTCACCATTATCGAGCCTTATGAGCCCGAGGCGAGCTTACGGATTTTTCACCAGAATCTTGCCGAGCCTCGCTGTTTCCAATGACTCAACGAGCCAGCACCCTCCAAGCTCGAGCCGGCAATGAAACCATAGTTCTGAAGAGTTGCTGGTGGAAACTGATCCTTGAAGTAGTGGAGTGGGGGGCGGTGGTGCTTGTTCCCAGGGATGAGGTAATGGAGCGGCCTTGGGTTGGTGATCCGGGCGGCGTCGCGTCGCGAAATTTTCGGTTTGCTCGAGAGTAACGAATTCCTCGAGCCGGCAGGTAACCTGGAACTAATATACGGTGGTGCGAATTTGGACAAGAAACCCTGGCGTGGGTCCTCTCCTTACTCCTTGCTCTGACCCGCAGGGCGGTATGAATGCGGGGGGCTTATAATTTTGGCATACGTTTTTCCCATAATTGTAGCACGTTACCTCTTTTCGCTATCTAATATTTGAATTTTCATATCTGGAATTTGGATCCGTTATAAAACAAAGCTGGTATTTGCGGATTGTTTTTATTTTTTCTCGACTGTGTGTTTCCTACCAGCTAATCAATTACACATAATAATCGATTTGGCGTACTCTCTTCTTCTTTACTATTTTTTTCAGTGTTATCGGTATCTTTATCTAAAATATTTAGTTGTTGGCCTCTAATTTTTTATTTTTCTATTTTTGTTTCCCATTCGCGTCCTAAAATTTTAAATTTTAAAAGCCAGTTGGACCTAATTTGCGAAGGTTTTTGTATCATGCCAATAGTGAATAAAGTTTCTGGAATTTCCTATGGATTATTTTCTAAAATGTCTGCACCTAAATATTTTGTGCTTTCCATTCTGTTTTGTGTTTCTATATTCAACTGTTGTGCCCTTGATGTTATTACTGATTGCCTTTGCAATGGTCTCGGAAATTCTAATCTTTCGTCTCCATTGACCGCTACATCTAATGTTTGTTGTTTTTGACCTTGACGCTGTTGAGGGATTTCTCTGCTTGTTATATTCAGTATTTGTTTCTTCAAAATTTACTGTAATATTTCGTTTTGTATCAACTTGATTTGCATTTTCCAATGCAAGATTCTATGCGGTTGCTTTTAAAAGCCTATCAACCTTTTCGTTTATCTTAGTTACTTATTCTCAGAGTTCATTTGAGCTGTTCTCTAGAAAAATCACCCAAGTCGATGTTGGTGGTTTTTCTAGAGAACGGCTCATTTATCTTTTTTTATCACTTTTATTTTCTAGAAATTATTCTACTTTAATGTCTGATTGTCAATTCTTTCTGCTTGAATTTCTGTTCCCAATCTATTTTGCCTTAAGGCCATGTAAAGAGTATAACAGCTGATCAAGTCAGTCCTCAGATCAATATTTTTTCACCCATACTTAAAAATAAAAGTTAAAATAACGCGGAAATATTTTCGGAAAATATTAATAAATATTAAAGGACCGTTTGTGGCAAGGCAACAGAGTTGGGGGAAGAAAAAAGTTTATTTATGAAAATCATAAATATCGACCCATGCATTTAGGCTTCACGGCATATGTTTGACTTCTATCTTTCTCTGTCGGTAAAGAAGAATTTCGTTTTGTTGGTAACTTTTTATTTTTTTTTTGTTAGGCTGCAGGTGGTGCCAGGTGTGATCGATTTGATTTCAAAATTATCACAAGATACAGGTTTGATAATATCAATCAAAGTAATGGAAAAAATGGCAGATACCATAATTTCATACAAATGTTGCGGTTTGAATGAAACTCAGTTTCACAAAACTTTTCAGGTTACAGAATTCGAATATAACCTGAAAATTTAAAAAATCCAAACGTGCAATATGGATTTGCATGCAATCCATGAAACTTATAGTTTCGTAATATTTTTGAGTTTATAAAATTCAAATCTAACCTCAAAATGTGCAAAAATGAAATCACGTGTTCAGCAGCACTGTCGGTATGTTTTTCAATTAGTAATTAAAAATTTTTTTTTCACAATTATAAATAGTTTGGACCCAAGCCGCCTTCCTTCGAGCCTTCTAATTAGCGCGCTAAAATTTCAAAACGATATCTCATTGCGTGTGGACGTAAGTTTACATTGGAGTGTATCGATAATAAATTTTGTTTTCAAAATTTCCACCCAAAAAGAGTAGAGCCGTAAACTTTAGTGCCTCCTCTTACATTTCCCAAACTTTCAGCGCGATACCTTATTTATTTTGGACGTAAGTTTACAATGAATAATTGAGGACTAGCTTGGTCACGTGACCAGCTTCCTACCTTACCGACACTTTTTTTGTTGTAAACTTATTTTCACACGAATAGCCACATCGAGTTGAAAATTTGGGATAATAAATAAGAAGCACTAAGAAACGAAGCTCTGCTCCTAAATTTTTATAATTATGAAAAAAGTAAAAAAAATATATATATTTCAAAAAGAAAAACTGTGTTCATAATTATAAGAATTTAGGACCAGAGCCGCGTTTCCTAGTGCTTCTTATTTATTATCCCAAATTTTCGACTCGATGTGGCTCTTCATGTGAAAGTAAGTTTACAAATAAAAGAAGTGTCGGTAAGGGAGGAAGCCGGTCACGTGACCCACTCGTCACATGGCCTTAATCTTTCTTATCCTAATCTAGTTCATTCTAATTTTTCTTTTTTATTCTTTCACTTTCGTTTCTTAACATTTCTTCTCTTTCTAACTGACTTGATTCAAGTTGTTCTCCATCTCTTACTAATGCTTTGAGATTTTTTATTTTACTTTTAATTTCTTTTTCTAACGAATTTCATTTTATTCTCGTTACGCTTTACTCATCAAATCTAAAACTTAATTCGTCTTATATTCTCCAATTAACTAGCGCATTTTCTTTATTGGGTGACTATATGCTGATAGGTTGTATGTCTGATGCACAGTTTTGTTGGTTTGTGTTTGGCGTGCATACCGTCGTACCTTCTGTTTGCGTTTGTGTTGATAAAACTACAGTTAGTCTTTGTATTGCCCCTATCGCGTGATTCGGCTGTAGTGCTCTTTATTCTTACTCTATTTCTCACTGCTACGAATTCCACATTTCTAATAGCTACTTCTTTACTAATTTTATTTTGAATCGTTTGATTTTCCCTGTTTCTATTTTCGTTTGTGTTACTTTCTGTTTCGGCATTTTCCTTATTTATTCTAATCTCTGGGATTTCTAGAGTCTCCCTACTTGTTACCTCCGTATTCTCATTTAACGCGTTAGCCATTCTGTTACTTTTAATTCTTACTTTCAATATTTTCCGCTGCCTGGCTCATGGGTTTCTATATTTTGATGATTGAAAACCGACACGTTTACACGGCCTGCCCACATGGTGGACCCATCCGCTGAAAGCCGAAAAGCTTGGGCAAAATTGGTCGATCACCTGATACTATCGGAGGTGG
>CAKNWU010315548.1:0-13136 GCA_932072015.1 Andricus quercustozae
AATATTTCACATGAAACAGAAATAAATGGAGTTTTTGTAGGAATCTTGAATTTTTTGGAATGTGACCACGTGGAAAACGTTTCTAGTCATGATTTACATGACATAGAATTAACATTGTAGAAGAAAATTGCTTCCTAAGAGTGAAACACCCTTATGTAGATTTTTTATAAAAAAATATATATGTATATATTTGAGACAATTTTTGGAAAGACGATTCGTTTTGTAGAGAAATAAAAAACTGAATGATACTCACTTTTTGTTTCATCAGAAAAATTTCCACCTTTCATGGGCAATGTATTTTCAGCCCTCATGATGCAAGACATCCCTTCATAATTTTTAATATCATAATCATTAGGGTAGCTCAACAAAATTAAAGTTCGTTTGATTTGTCGGCCCCGCCCCCCCCCCCCCCCAAAAAAAGCATCCATTTCATGAAAATACAACTGTTAATTTTTTTAAATTTTTTTCAACATGGGGATGTTGGATGCTACAGGGGTTAAACCACCCTCAACCATAAAAAACCCGTACTTTCTCACAATTTTAATTTAAAAAATCTATTTTTGCCTAACTATCGTAGAAAGTGGTCCGAAAAGGGAATAAAATGAAAAAGTATTGAAAAGTTGAAAAACCTCCACCAAAAATCATGAAAACAACCTTATTTTACAAAAACTGAATTTTCGAACTTCTTGCAGTTTCTATTGCAAATATTGTATGGATTTAAAACACAATAATCAAAAACATTATTCCAAAAATATTAGCTAGAAAATAGATGACATAAGGCACCCTTAGTGGTCAAAAACTACCCCTTTTGAATTTTTCATTGCAGATTTCTTATATAAAGAAAGAATGTAAAATGTTATGAATGGTTAATAACAATATCCTATGCCTAAAAAAACGGTTGTCTAGAAATAGTTTCAATGTATTTAATTACATTTATTGTAAAAAAACAACACTTGGTAAGATCTACCGCGAAAATTATATGAACATATGAAATTATTCCAATTTAAATAAATATTTTTTCATACAACGGTATAATTCCTTATAATGATCCTTTTTCCTGTATATTTGCATTTCCTTAGCTATTCTGATGACAGTTTACAATTTGCAGGTAAAAATTAAATAATTAGGAGTAATTTAATTCATTTTAGGGATATAACTTACCATTCCTAAAATACATGGTATCTTTATATAATATGTTTTCATACATATTGATACTTGAATTTTAAAAAAGCTTGTTTCATTAAATAACAAATCTATCTTATAAAATTTTAAAGGGGTAGTTCTTTACCAATAAGAGTGCCTTGTATCATCTATTTTGTAAGAAATACTTTTTGAATAATGTTCGTGATTATTTTGCTTTCAATTTACGATATATTTGCAATTTTCAATACTTTTTCATTTTATTCCCTTTTCGGATCACTTTCTACGATATTTAGGCAAAACTAGAATTTTTTTATTAAAACTGTGAGAAAGTACGGGGTTTTTACGGTTGAGGGTGGTTTAACCCCCGTGGCATCCAAGATCCCCTTATTAAACAATTTTTAAAAAAATTCACAGTTGCTTTTTCATCAAATGGAAGCTTTTTGGGTGTTGAGTAGACAAATCAAACGAACTTTGATTTTGTTGAGCCACCCTAATGATTATGTAATGATTATGTGTTTCACCCTTATGAAGTAACCCTCTTCTGAAATGTTAATTATACGTTATCTACTTGATGACTAGAAACGTTTTCCATGTGGTAACATTCCAAAAAATTCAAGATTTCTACAAAAAAACTCCATTTATTTCAGTTTCAGGTGAAACATTCGGCGGTGGGTTTCACCCCTTTAAACCGAATATCCGCAGAAAAGAAAAAATATGTGTCGCTTACTTTTTTGAGTACTACAACATATATCAAGGAGAATAAAATCGGAGGTGGACACCTGCGTTAGGTTCCTTGTCAGACTTAAGAAAGTTATAACCCAACAGATTGAAGGCATTTTTGTTAGATTTTGATTTTTTTTAATAGTCTGCACGGAGCAGTCCCGGTATATATATATCATCAGTCACGGACATATTTTTGTAATGAAATCAACTGATCTGATAAGAGCAGTAAGCCTGATTTTACATACTGGACAAAACCGGGTTTTTACCCCACCATTCACGGACTAGATTGCAGCCAAGTGCAATTATTTATTATTATTATTATTATTATTATTTATTCAACTACAGATAAAAATGCCTCCGTGTGATTCCTTCGAATTCTTTTCAGAGAAATCGAATTCTTTTGATTTGCGTTCACTTGTTTCCCCTTGAATTCAGGTGCATTTTTTAAAATTAACTACAATTCACTTTAAATTTGCTTTCAAAGTAATTCCAAGCAGTTCAGCAGAATTCGAGTACAGACATTAACCTGGAATGCACATAAATGGTTACGGTCTCTCTATCACGTATCATGCACTGAAATCTGGGATTATAAACATTGTCAAGTTTTTTGGTGCATTAAAAAATGAAGAAAAGTGGCTGTTATTTTATGGTTTGAAAACTTAATATTCAGCTTTTTCTAATAAACCGCATTTTTGCAAAGCATTTATGTTTTACGAATAATTATTTCTGAAATAACAGATATTGAAAGTCAGAAAAATACTGGAAAACATTCACGTGATGCTAGAATTGGTTCCGAAAAAGCTTTCTAACGAATATCGAACATGCATGTACTACTGAGCTAAAAAGAAAAAGAGATCTACATATTTTAAGGTCTTTTTTTAAAGCTGTATCAATGAAAAAGTAACTGATATTTACGCATTTCTTTGAAATTTTATTAAAGTAGTGTGTTTTTACCGAATGTTTTAAACCTAAGAGGTTGATTTAGGATGGGTTTCACACGCGATAGAGGGATTACATTTTTTGTGGTGCTTTTCGCGTGAAATTCTGCCGTAATCATTGCAAAAATTTTAACTTTTCGAATAAGAGTATTTGTACAGAATTTTTTTTAACATAAGGGATTGATGTAGGGTGGGCTCCAGATGCATTAAGTTGATTAAGTGGTGATGTTCTATCAGAAAACTTTATCCTTTCAACAAGTTTCTTATTATTATAAAAAAAATTATATAAAAAAGCACTATTTGGCTAATTGGTTGCATTCAGAAAAATGTTTAACGAAAACAAACATTTGGTTGACCCCATATCAAAGCTAGAATTTGTATTATTTAAATAAAATTTCTCTGAATTAAACAATGGTGTATTTATATCTAATAAATTTTGTTTGAATGAAACAAATAATTTTTTCAATCAAATTAATGTTTGTCTGACCTTATATCAAAGACAGAATTTGTTTGATTCAAACAAACATTTTTCTGAATGTGGATAAATACATTCTGCTTTCAAGGAAACTATTTTATATCGATTGGTTACAATATTTTTCATTTTGCTTCACTACAGGTGGAATACAACGCAGAATTTTTTGAAAAGAAAACACAATTTGTTTACAAAAATAATCTAAACGTTTCATGAATTAATTTCATGTATTAGACGCTACTTCACTTATTTCGGTTGATTCCGAAATTATTTCTATTGTTTACGGAAAAATAAAAAATATAGTTATAAAACTGTCATTTTTTCAATTTAGTTCTTAATATAGATTTGCAACAAAATGAAAACTGAAAAATCGTCTTCTACAATTCTCTTTGGAATTTAGTCAAGAGTATTTAAATAATAAAAATTGATTCTGAATTATCGTCTCTAGGCTGTTTTGCAAACAAATTTTCACGTATTTTATTGTCTTATTTTCATAATTAAAAAAGTGCTCATGTTAAAAAAGGTCGAATACAAATTTTTAGATCTAATTTAGGCGAACAATTTTATCAGTAAATATTTTATTGCGTCTTGTATTGTTTTTCCAATAATTTAATTTGTTTATATTTTATGTGATTTTTCACGATTAAAGCTCGTCCTATCAAAAAATTGTTCGAAGAAAATTTTCAGATATAATTTAGGCGAACAACTTTTTCAATTAACAACAACTACGCGACCTATTGAAAAATGATTAATAACCCATTTGTGTATCATTTTTTGGGTGCATAACTTTTGTCAATTTATTTTATTTTTTTTTCGTTTTGTGTGTCGTTTACCCAAAAGTTTAATTTTTTAATTTTTAACAAGCAATTAATTCTCCAGTATTGAATTAGAAAATATCTTGTCTTGGCAAATAGAAAATCGTAAAAATAACTCTGTTGAAGAGTAGCGCATGAGGACCCTGCCTATACTCGTGCCTGATTAAGAAAATAGATAAAAAAAAATTTTATTATCTCTGATACAAAATAAAACTTTGTACTTTCGTGAAATTTTCTCGTACGGCGAGCCATTATTCAAAAAAGTCTCCAGCTTTTAATTTTAACCACATTAAAAGCTTTTTTTTACAATTAAAGAACATTAGATTCTTGACAAATATTTACCATCAACTTAAATTACAACTTAAGCAGACAAAGAAGACAAATGATTTGTTTATAGTGAGGCTAAATTATTTATAACACATATAAACATTAAGTGTTGACAATATTTTGCAGAAAAATAAGTTTTATAAGCAATTACGATACATATTAGGGAACAAGTAATTTGTTCCAGTGATAAAAAGATTAACATCGTAGATTTGTTCACTTAAATTATTTATAACAAAATTAAATTTCAAGCGTTAGCAATATTTTGTACCAGAACAAGTCTGATAAGCTATAACGATACATATAAGATGAAAAAGAATAATTTCTCTGAAAAAGGGATGAGAATTTTGTATTTGTTAACTTAAGTCAATTATAACAAACCTAATCTATTAATATTTATAAATAAACGGTAAAGAATTTTTCATTGTAAAAACAGGATCAAAGTGGTTTACCTGTTCATAACATTTGTTTGTAATACTAAAATTGTACAATAATTAAATTATTTGCCTTATGCGTATGATTAGGCTGTAATTAAAATTCATTGCAAATGCATCCGAAGGTTAAGGGTTGAATACAAATATTTTCTTGAAAATACCCTTTTGTTTGTGAATTTCTTTTTAAAAAATGGACTTAAAAGAAAAATATTAATGAAATCGCTTAGATGTTTTTCTATCAATTTAATGCTTTTTAATCCGGGAAAAAGCCTTTTGAATCAGTCTATAAATTCCAAATTTCAATAATGTTTCAATTTAAGTATTAAATACTTAACTGCAAAATTAAAGTACCTGAACTCTTTTAAATTTAAAGTATTTAAAATTAAAATTAAAATTTTAGAAATTTACCAAAATTTTGGTGATGCAAAATTAAAAATTATTATTTCTATACTAACATCTATTTTGGTGATTTATACCTCTGTTTAGACAAATAAAAAAAAAATCCGCTACAGCTTCGATAAGATTTTTCGTAATCTTGAGGTTTCTGCCCGTTTCTACCCTAAAGAAGGTCGCAGGAACACAAGTTAAAAGAAAAAAAATACAGGAAAAAAAGAAAAAAGGAACACAGGAAAAAATTAGTCAAATTAGGTGCCATGCGTCTACAAACAAGGATTTCGTAGCCTATTAAGACGATAGTTAAGTTGTTCTAGTCTCTCCACTCCCCTTATCACTTCCACTACAATTCCCTTTAGCAACGGTCAATAACAACCTTTAGCAACGTTCAACATCAACCCTTAGCAACGCTCAATAACATTCCCTAGCAATGGTAAGCCGAACTCATACCAACGGCTAATACCATCTCCTATCAATGGAATTAACAACCCTTAGCAACGATCAATGGAACTCATCAGCAAAGGCCAATGACACCCCTTAGAAACGGTCAATAACAACACTTAGTAACGGCTACGAATATCCTCTAGCAATTATCAGTAACAAACCTTACGAACGATCAATAATATCCCTTAGGAACGAATAATACAACTTCATAGTAACCAACAATAACAATTCTTAGCAGAGATCGATAAGAATCCTCAGAAACGGTCAATAATATCCCACAAAAAGACTTAATAATAAGCATCAACAACCGTCAATAACAACCATTAGTAACAGCTAATAACATCCCCTCGCAACGGACAATAACAATCCTTTGCAACGACCAATACAACGCCCATGTAACGGTTGATAACAACCCTTAGCAACTGCCACGAATATTCTCTAGTAATTATCAGTAACAAGCCTTAGCAACGGTCAATAACATCCCTTACAAACGAATAATACAACTTCATAGTAACCAACATTAACAACCCTCAGCAGAGACCAACAACAATCCTCAGAAACGGTCAATAACATCCCACAAAAAGATTTAATAATAACCCCCAGCAACTGTCAATAACAACCCTTAGCAACAGCTAATAACATCCCCTCGCAATGGACAATAACAACCTCTTGCATCGATCACTACAACTCCTTAGAAACGATCAATAACAACCCTTAGCAACCACCAATGTAACTCCCATGCAGCGGTTCATAACAACCCTTAGCAACCACCAATGTAACTCCCATGCAGCGGTTGATAACAACCCTTAGCAACGGCTAATAACACCCGCTAACAACTATAAATAACACCCCTTAGCAAGACAAGGCAGACAAGAAAAAAGAAACAAAGGATAAAACGTAAAAAGCAACGCAGTTACACCGGAAAAAAGAACAATTGAACACAGGAACACAGAAACACAGGAAAACAATCATTTTGGATTCAGCTGAAATTCATGTTGAGGGGGTTCTTGGGGTCGCCGATTACGAATCTGACGTTACAAATTTAAAAGGCAAAATTGCTGATTCAATATGGCGGACAAGTATGCTAAAATCCCGGAATTTTTGTGAAATACATTATTAGGGCGTTTTTGGGATCGCTGATTAAGAATCTGATTAAACATTTTTTTTAAAATGATGGATTCAAATAACAGATGAAAAACCAGATAAATGTTGAAGAATAGATCAGACTTCTGACAAATCTTCATATACAAGATAAATGTTCAAATAACAGATAAAAACTACGAGTATTATTTTTAGATAAAATTTCAGATGTATCTTTAGATAACATATCTGGTTCTAATTGATAATATCCTAAGAAATACCAACAAAGTTACAGTAAGGAGACTAAACTGTCTATTAGGAAAATGTGGCAACTTTTTCTGAATAGTTAGGGGACAGAGGATTTCCCATATTTTAAGTGAATTATCTGAGAGAATTTGTATGAGACTTAGTATTTGCGGTTTTTAGGGTCGCTGGTTTTAAATTTGACATTAAAGCTCACAAATTCAAAAAGGCGGATCCCATATGACAACGGCCAAAAAATCTATTTTTAGTTTAAATATTTACTGACAAATTTCAGAATATCGAATTTTCAATACTTGTTTGAAGCCTGCAAACGGTTTCCTAAAGATTAAGTAAACGACAACGAGGTTGAATAACAGATTTTATTTATTTTACTGCATGCCATTAAAATTTGCGCAATTCAATATGGTACCATCCTCTCTTCAGGTCATAAAAAGCGAGATACATTTAAGGTTACATTACGCAAAGATATCTTATCTGAGTTCTAGAGTAGTATAACTATTCACTATGATAGAATCATTACTGATCCTTATCTTCTAAATATTTTGTTTTTAGCTATGTTCATAGCTATAAAAGAAGGTCTTATAATTATCTAACTTTTTCTGCACAACCTTTCAAATGATCTGCATGTTGCGAGTTCCTTTTTTAATTTAGGTTCTGACGGGAAAAATAATCTAGTATTCTATCATATGGAGGTGTAATATCAGAAACGATTATTATCTGTTGAACCTACATTTGATGGAGTCTAATAAAAAAGTTTAATACAGCTAATTATCTAATTTCCTTTTATTCAGAAACATAATACATTTCCTTTTTATTATATTATGTGTAGTTACAAGGTACTTGTAACATTCTCTGGAGTATTGTGGCTTAGAATGTGTATTTTAAAATACCATCTGAGTGGGTGGTGAACGCCTACTGGAACTTCACCGACTTCAACTCCGTTCAATGTGGCAATGGTGCCGCTTTCCATGTTTATTTTCCCCCGTCTTTTACTATTATTGACATAAAGTCCAGCAAGAATATAACTAGTCTCCAATATTGCAAAGACGTCACCATCAAATGTTGATAATACAATTAGTTCTTGGTTTGGAATAGGCACATATTTATTATACCCTCCAGATAATTTAATTGGTTTATCAGTAGGAAAAGTATATCTTCGAAGTTCAAATTGTTGGCGCGGATTATTGTTGGGAATAAGCCGAATAAATTCAAGCTCTTCAAGTTCATATCCAAATCCGTCAGAAGAAGGAAGCCTGGTAAGTGGAGCAATGTACTTGGCAGGATGATTGAACTTGACACGATGCTTCTTGAACTTGGTTCGAAGTGGTGGCTCGACAAGAGGAGATCTGGACCTGACGCGAAGTGGGGACTCTACAGGATGGGGAGACCTGTCCAGAGAATAAGGTCTGGCCGGCGGAAGAGACATGTCAGGAGAATCAGGTCGGTCAGAAGAAAGAGAAGGTCTGCAACGTGGAACACCAGGAATATCGTCGCCATTAGGTAAACACTCGAAGCTTGAACTTAACTCTGCAAGAAGAAACATAGAATTATATTTTTACACTCTTACTATTTTTTAAAGTGCTTTGGTATACCATGAACTCTTTGTGGTAAAATTGAGGGGCCGGATGTTAAAGGAATATAGAATTATTCTCAGTCAAGACTGAGGAGATTGAAAGAAGATTGCCCTGGGAAGCTTCTTGAAAGCTGGACCAGCAATACTCAGGACAGAAGAAAAAAAACTCTATGCAGACATGCGTAAATGCCATACAGAAAACTTCTGAACAGAATTAGTACTAAGGTAAATATTGGTCGCTTTAAATTCCAGACAGCATGCAGATTCCGGAATTCTGGCCTTTCCAGGTACCTTTATTCAAAATCTGGTCTTGATAGACTATCCCTGAAATGTAATGAAGAAATTGCTGATCGGATATTACCTGCTGAGGTGTTCATACCAGCTTCTCTTAGAGCTGTTTCCACCAAGCCTGTAACTACTGATCTTGAAGTAGGACCTGACTTAATGTAATTCCTTGCTGGCCACATTCGAAAATTAAAGACAACTTCAACAGGGTGATTCAACATAGGTAAAGGCCAATCGAATAAATGAAAAGGGTTGAAAGAGAGTAAAACACATGTTTATCTCGCGAGGGAAAAGGAAAGGGTTATCTCTATGTTGTTTTTAATTTTAAAACGATTACACATTAAAACTTAGGGCGTCAAATTTTTGCAGCTATTTCAATCTAGGATTTCAACTAAATATGATTTGCTTTAGAGGATCAGTAAAAATTAAGGAGCACAACTTCAGGGCGTACTAGCATCAGTGTGCAAACCAGAATGACAAAAGTGGGTTTCCGAAAGTAAACCGCGAAAGGAAGTTCTTTTTTAAAATGTCATTCTGAACACAGAGTTTTATTTAGATTTGAGACATAACAATTATTAAAATAATAAGAAAGTGATTCGAATGTCTCATCATTTTAAGAAGTAAACCCGGTAGTCCAAGTGTTTAAAATATATCTTTCTCGGTAAACTTGTGTTCGTAACTGAATTTCTTTTTGCCAAATTCAAGTTCTGGAAATCGATAATCGATTCTTGATCAAGATTTACTGACATTTGCAAATAAACAACCACAACCTCAATACCCATTTAAATAAACGGAACTATGTAAATCATTTTTTTTATATCTGATTAACAATTTAATGTCAAACGGTATTTATCGATCATTATTCAGGTCACAGGATTAAATAATTTCTTAATGGGTTGAGTAGTTGAAATTTTATGACAGATAATTGATCTCGAAATTTGAATGAAGTTAATAATGTACAGAGTTATCAAAACGTTGCATAATTTTGATCAACTTGCCGTTTCAACTGGATACCTGTTTTTTTTCTGGTTTTTAAGAAACACCAGATAAATGTCGAATAATAGATGAGACTTAAATTGCAATTACCCAAAAAATTGTGAAATAATTTCCGTTTTGTAAAAGGTTATGTACCAATACCAACACTTTTAGGCTTGAACTTTATTCGCAAGCATAATTCGGACTGAGGACGATAAATTTCCGCTTCGACCCTAACTTATTGTACTTTCTGGTTTCCAAATTCGTACTTTCTTATCAAAATCAATATTTTTTAATTCTCTCTCTAATATCATACACATTCTGAATTCTACCAGAATAAATTCAGATTAAATTCGTAATAATTTTGGACAAATTCATACAGAGTTTGGAAAAAATAATAATTAGGATAGAATGCAGATTACATCAGACAAATTTTTATTTGCGGAAAGCCTAAATAAGTTTTTATAAATTAAAGATATATTATAGTATTATATTTACCAATAAAAATAAGTAAAACAGCCAAGGATAAGACCAGAGTATAGATGATCCTCATTTTTTTCAAATAAAGAAAAAACTGATTATTGCGTTGATGAAGAATTTTATCAGCCGCGTCACTGTTGATTATTCTGGCTTCTGATTCAAGTACGTAATATATACTATAGTTGTTATCTCGTGAATTATTCAGGCTTTTACCTTATACCAATGAGATATTTGAATTTCGTAAATCAATGTAAAGAAAACAATTTGGTTACCTCAACAGTGGTTTGAGAAGAATAAAGCGATTTCTTCGAATCGTACTTCGATGAAAGTATGAATCTAAACCGGAAATGTTTTAAACTATTTACAAATGTTGTGGACTATGATGCAAAATTTACTTGTTTGTTAATAAAGTTAAGTCATTTTTTTGGGCCGAGGCCACATGCATGTCTTTCACTAGGTATTATAGTGTCTAATAGTAGAGTAAAATAAACAAAACTTTATTTAAAAAACTTTTTTTTTTAAAGAAATTTTGTCCCAACAAAGGAAGTTAGCTATGTCATTATTCACGAAGTTTCAGTTTTAAGGTAGTTCTGCGGAAAAGCAGATTTTAGCTTTATTATACTTTCAAGAATTGCAATATTATTTTTGATGGTTCTAATTTATGGAGAGATGTTAAATCCAAACTTTTTTACGTCCGGGAATAATGAATGAAAATTTTCTTGAGGATTGGCAAGAATTATATTTTCCAATTCTCAAAAATGACACGTCCAGACTTTTATTCAAAAGATGTTATGAGATGCAGCCTTCGGTAACGTACCGTTATCCTCATCAGGCGCACTATATATAGAAGAACATAATAATTATTAATAAATCTATATCTTATATAATAAGTATTGAGCATGTTTAAAAGAATTTGCAAAACAGGACCTTTCATAATAAAAATCTAAGCATTGTACCAGAACTCCTTTAATATAAAAGTTATCCCCTGGAATTTGTTGAAAAACATGTTACAAAAAGATTAAAAGAAATAAAATTCAAACACAAGAGAATCCAAACTAACCAAAGTAAAAATAATCAACAGATAATAGCAGATAAGAAAGAAATCATTTCCATACATTTCAATGGAGACATCTATGAAAAAATATATAAAACGTTTAATTAATGACGACAACATTAAAACCGTATTCCGCATTGAATCTAAACTTGACAAATACATCACTCTTGGCAAAGACCAATTAGAAATTCTAGACCAATGTAACGCAGTATATAAACTGAGATGCCAATATGTTAAAACATATGTTGGACAAACAAAATGACCTTTAAGATTTAGAAGAACAGAACATCGTAACACTATAAATTTGAACCCAGAATACCATTGAGTCATTATCAAACACTTAATTAAATACCACAATGGTGACAGTAACTTTATCGATTGGGATAACATTGAAGTACGAGTATTACATCAAGAACCTTATTATTATAAAAGATAATTTGCAGAAATGGTTTTTACCCCAAAAAAAGGTGACAAAAGTATAAACAAAATCACTGACTGCGTTTATTACAACTCAGCATATAGTTTGATCTTAGACTTTCTGTCATAACCTTTATGTCCTATAAAACATAACAAAATTATTAAGGAATTATAAAAAACTGCATATCAACGATGGTAACCATCCATGTTCTAAGACTATGATATTACTCTTAAATAGCATAAATAATATCATAAATTTATTTTAAGATAGCGTCATTGCGCATGTTGATTACTAGCATCGCTACACACTTGTGATCATGTTTTAAATATTTTTCTACTACCAATTTTTGTTAGTTTGCAAACTGATTTTTTAATATACAATAATAATGTAATAGTTATTCATAGTTGCAATCAAAATAACCTCTCAACAATTCTAACCTCAAAATAAAGGTAAGCATCTCTTTTTTTATTCAATCAATTAAAAATAATGTCTTTAATAACTACTCGTTATTTCCAATTTTTTGTTCTTTTTGCAATAAAAATCTCCAACACTGAACATTTTAAACATTTTGAATTACCAAATTTTTAATATCATGATCGTCGACTCAGGCCAATTTTTTATCTAGACACACAAGTTTTTCTCTTATCATCTTGGTAGGCAAACTCTTCTAAACATGCTCAATACTTTTTATATAAGATATAGTTTTATTAATAATTATCATGTTCTTCTATATATAGAGCGCCTGATGAGGGTAACGGTATATTCCCGAAACGTTGCTTCTCAGAATATGTTTTGAATAAAAGTCTGGAGGTTTCGTTTTTAAGAATTAAAAAATATCATTCTTTCTAATCCTCAAGAAAATGTTCATTATTGATGGTATTTTTGAAAAGAAAAAATATATTTTTACATTTGAAATTAATTTATTAAGATAATTTGCAGTTATTTAATAAATTATACGATCTACTTATAACTTTTGATAGAATAGAGGTTGAAACTCTAGTTTTTAAAATATTGTTCACCTATTATGTCCCTTATTATTTACTTGTATCGACATTTTTCACAATTGTTTGAACGATTTATATTTAGTAAAATAACTTTTTTCACAATAGACTATAAATACCTTTTACTCTTAGCACAATTAAATTATAGAAGTGTAATATGAAATTCTGTTATTATATAAAGGTACACAGGAAAAAAGGAACAAAATTCAACGAAACGAAAAGAATATCATAAATTAAACTTAAAAAAACTTTTTACACGTAATTTATTGATTCTTGCTCTCGTGGCTAGAAAACACTAAATATTCTTTATCTCAACTTCC
>CAKNWU010315555.1:0-10838 GCA_932072015.1 Andricus quercustozae
GAAGGGGACCTTGACCTGGACTGGATAATAGGAGGATGTTTATCCTGAGTATACGAAGTTTCGTAGCGTGGAACGCCAGGAATAGGGCAGCCATTAGGTAAGCAGTCGAAATTCGTAATCAACTCTGCAATAAGAAATAAGGGATTAAATAATTCTAAGATACATACATAAGGCAAGAGAGGACATGATCGAAACAATTTCAAATCCCACCAAAAACATCTGCAATTCAAAATCCTTTACAGGTACAGGGTTCGCCCAAAAAAAGGGCTATTGTTGAAAACTTAAAAATATTTTTAATTTATTTAAAATATATTTCAGATAATAAAGTTTGAAACCTAGAATAACTTTTGTTTACATCTCATTACCGTAAAGTGAGTAGCTATAACAATACACATGCAAAATGATGGCAAACAAGTATTATATGATTTTTGTGTGTTTGAATTTCAGAAACAAGCGGGTCACTGTTATCAAGGATAACCTTCTAACTTTTTTCGACCTAGAATTGAGGTTTCAAATCAGTCTGATGGTTCTAAGCGTCGGACATTTTCGGGGATTAGTGTTGATCGAAAGCATGATCCTAAAAGAATGATGGAAGCTTCTAGATGTATTGACTGTCCTGAATGAGAAACAAAATTAGAGCAATTTTGGATGTACCTAAACGTTCAATTAACAAGAAGACTATAGAAGAAGCTATATCCTCTATACTAGACATGTCACTTACAAAAAACGTTTATAAAAATATAGAGAATATATATAAAAATATAGAATTAAAATGATTTAGAGCAGATATTTGTCCACCTTATGTTAATTTTAGCACAAAAAACCTGGTCTCCCATTACGCTGTATCGCGATGTTGCGTAATATAACGAAATTGAATGGCGTCATTCTCTTTATGATGACGCCACCGACTCAAGCGAATACCAGGATTCTCTCCCGGCAAAGAGACCTCGTTTCAAGAGTAGTAGATCTCGTTATTGTGGCTTACAAAATTAAATTAATGCCTTAGTGGGTTTGGGTTTTCGACAACCTTCCGGATCTTCAGAGCCGTGGTCGTCTACAAGGCTATTGGATTTTGTGGAATTGAAAAACGAAGTAGATGGGAGGAAAGCAGGTTCTCGAGCCCTAAAAGAGCGTTTGGACAGGATCAATCCCCTGCAGCATTATGGATCATTGGAATGGATATATATTAGGTTTTATAACGCTTTGAAGATCTTTACTGGGTCACCTGACTTTACAGATCTTAAGGTCAATGAAGATGTCTGCCACCTCGATAAGAAGAAGGACCTGATATTGCCGACGCAATACGTTTTGGCTGGTTTGGCAAGCGCTGTATTTGAGCTGGATGAAATGTTAGCCAATAATCTGCAAGAAGTAGTAGATTGGACTTTTTCGGGTTCTAATGATTTTATCCCGGAAACATTGCGTTTTGGCAAAGAGGATTTTTCACATCTTATCCAGTCTCTAGGTAGTTCTCAGGTTTGGCTAAACACACCTTCATACGTGGCGACCAAGAGACCGCTTCCAAGAAAAGACTTCTCCTAAACTTCTCCAACCAACAACCGTATTTTTCAACCCCCAAGGGGATCATCCCAGGCTCCGAGGTTTAGAAACGACTAGCGACGAGGTAATTTCGTCCGAAAGAATACAGCAACGAAGGGACCAGCCGTATCCAGGCCCACGGATTCCTTGAGTGGAAAGCCGAAAGATAAATGACTACTTGTGAGGTTTTGGATCAAATAAGGATAGGGCTTCATTCAGAAAGTCAGGGTGGATACTACAAACACCTGAATGTCTGTTTTGCCACAGCACATAGATGAGGGCTATGATTGGAATATGAAAAGATAGAAGAAAAGAGGGTAGTGTTCACGCCCTCTTTGTTAACATTGCTGGAGCCATCAAAGCAGCTTCTCAGATAGTAATTGCAACATGGGCGTAAATGGTTCCACAAAATACTTCTTCCTGGTCCTTACGAAGTTATAATTGGCTTGTACCTGATTCTCACCTCCGGTTTATATCCGACCCCTAACCGGAATCTATCCGGCAACATTTAATATTCATATCCGGTTTTTACCCGGTTTGTAACTGGTTCCACAAAATACTTCTACCCGGTTTTTATCCGTTTCTAACCGGCCCGTACCCGATTTTTGCCTCCGGTTTATATCCGACACCTAACGGGGATCTATACGGCAAAATATAATAGTTGTACCCGATTCGTTCCTGGTTTGTAACTAGTTCTACAAAATACTTGTACCCATGCTCCCCAAGCTGCAATGTATTTTCCTTTTCCAATATTAATTTCAGGGTTTAATTTGTCGGATAGAAACCGGCTAGAACCGGTTAGAATGTTTCCTGTGTCGAGTGTCGTGCAAGAAACGGGTAAGGCCCAGTTAGAAGCAACCTTAGGTCTGCCAATATTTAATTTCTGGTTCCAGTTGTCGGATAGTCACCGGCTAGGACCATTTAGGATATTTCTTGAGTGTCGTTTAGGAATCGGAAAGGAACCGGTTAGAAATGATTTTCGATCTTTTCCAGTATTAAATTTCAGTTTCCAATTTGTCTGATAGGAACCGGTTAGGACCGGTCAGAATGTTTCTTGTTAGAACGGGTGCGAATATATTCACATTTTCTGTTGCCATTTCCCGGATAATAATCAGTCAAGATCCGCGTACGTTCCAGAAATTTGAATTGAGACCGGATGGAAATCGTTTAGAACCGGGTAAAAATTGAATGGATTTCTACCCGATTTTTATACGGTTTCTAATGTTTTCTAACCGGTATTTTGAGCAGAACGTTTTCTCTACTCTTAAATTTTGTAACAACACCAATCAGAAGATTGTTTTCGGTAGACATTTAGGTAGCGTAGAGAGAAAAAGATCCTGAGTTAATTAACTTAATTTCGTATATAATGTGGACTTTGTGGAAAAAACTTGATAGTTGCGGAACCTTAAAAAAGTTTCTAAAATATAGATATATCAATATATTTACCAATAGAATTAAGGATAACTGCTAATGATAGGACCATAGTAGAAATGATAGTCATTTTTTTCCAACTGAGGAGAAACTGATCACCGTATTGATTAAAAAAATTCTTAACAGTGTAACTAGTTATTATTATTCTGATGTTTCATTACAGTATCTCATATAAGCTATTTTCGTTATCAGATTAATGATATATGCCCTGAAGTGGTCCTCATGAGATATTCGTATTTAAATATATTTACATAGCTACGTCGGCTATTATACTATTATGATTTTCATCGTAAAACTTAAAACTTGCATACTTTTTAAATGCAAAGTTTGAAAATTAAAATGTTTTCAATTTGAAAGATTTACAGTTAAAGATTTCATAATTATGGACAATGATATTTGAAAATTTGAAAAAAAATTTAAATATAGAATAACAAATTACTCATTTTTCAAGATATATGTCTTATGTCATGCTCATTTCCAGAAGAATCGGTTGATCTCTATCAGAACTATGGCGAATTTGGTTGTAAATTATTAGCGTTATCAGTACTCACCAAGCCAGCAGATGACATCACCAAAGTTGTGGTTTGCGCTATTACATAGTTCCCATCTTCAAATCAAAATATTAGACTATAGATGACGAATATCTTATTGCGATGTACGCGTTTGCTTGTTTTATTTTTAAATCATAATTCAAACAATTCTTCTGAACAAAATTAAAAACTAACAAAGCTTGTTAGAGTGCTGCAAAATCACCTTTTTTGACGAAAATCGACCGACAGTACAATCCTTAACGAATTTTGATGTTTCCTTTTATAAATGAGCTTAAGTCCAACAGGTATAACGATTTACTGCGAATAGTTGAATGTGACTAAACATTTAAAATTCATTAAAACAGGTTAATTAATGTAATGACGAACTAAAAATAATGTCTAGTAGGTTAGAGTAATAAAAAAATTATTTCTTGATTTGCGATGATTTAGGATCATAAGTGGATAACTTGGGACTAGAAGTGTATAGAAATTATAAGCTTGAGAATCATTATTATTATTATGTTTATTTCTGATTACAAGTTACATGTAAGATTTTCATCCGAATTTGGATCACAAACACTCTTATAGTTTAGTTCCATATTTTTTGAAATTGATCTGATAAGGAAAAAGATCGTGATTTACACGTGGTGTTCCAGGTGTATGTCAAAATGTCGTGTCATTAGGCGTTGAGTACCTACAGGAGTCTCAGCGACTTCATCCGGGTTCAAAACCGTAATCTTGCTGCTTCCGATATTTATTTTAACCCGTCTTCTTCGGTTACATATATGGATATACATTCCAGCAAGAAGATAAGTTTTCTCCAATATTGCAAAGGCATCACCATCGAATGTTGATAGAACAATTTGTTCTTGGGTTGGCGTAGGCTCATAGGTATTACGCCCTATTCTCAATTCAAGTTGTTTATCAGTAGGAATAGTGTACCTTCGAAATTCGAACATCCGGTGGGGATTTGTTTTTGGAATGAGGCGAACAAATTTAAGATCTTCAAGTGCATATCCACGTCCGTTAGATGAAGGAAGCTTCGTAGGTGGAACCATGCATCTGGCACGAGGAGGAGAGCTTGCAGGAGGAGACGTGGACTTGGTTCCAAGGGCTGGCTGAACAGGAGGAGCAGGCCTATCTGGGACGTAAGGTTTGGTAGATGTAAACACGCTAGGATAAAACACGACAGCAGGAAACCCGGCAGGATGAAACTCGGCAGCAGAAAAGGTGGCAGAATTAAACTCGTCAGCAGGAAATTCGGCAGGAGGAAACTCGGAAGCAGGAAATCTGGCTGGATGAAACTCGGCAGGATGAAACTCAGCAGAATGAATCGCGGCAGGAGGAAACCCGGAAGATTGAAAATCGGCAGATGAAAACCCGACAGGGGGATATCTAGTGGGAGGAGACTTGGATCTGAACAAAAAACGATGTGTTTCAGAAGAAAAAGAAGGTGGTTTGCGAGGAACACCTGGAATAGGGGCACCATTCGGTAAACATTCGAACTGCAAACTGAACTCTGCAATGAAAAACATAGAGCTACATTTGTCTAAAGTAATATAACCTTTTTGAAAGAATTTTAGTGGGTAGGTATTTAATCGATTTGATGAAAACGTTTTTAAACAATGACGGGAGTGTTTGCAATTTTAAGACTGGTGATGCATGGTGAATTATGAATAGTCTAAAAATGTATAAAGAAAATTTTTTAAGTGTTGCAGTATCTGAATCAATTTAAATATTTAAAATATATATAGTGAATGTATCCAATAAGAGTTCGTCTTATGAACATGTCTCGAAAAGATCATCGATTTTTTTTCAGGAAATTAAAATTCACTATTTTTGCAAAAGCAAGGCGTATATGAACAAACATCTGATGAAGCATAGTTATTCCTTCTAAAAAGTTCTAAAATAAAGTCTTATGGCTCTTTTTTCTCACTCACGTTATATTACTGAAATATTCCCTTAAATATAAATAAATTCAATTTTCTTCTGTCATAAATAATCAGGGAGTATGTAAATGAAGAGGAACAAAAAAATTCTTCACAAAGTTTTTATTTCTAAGTCTAATTCAGTTTTTGTCAAATGTCCACGTTTTGAGACCCTCTAAACTCGAAAAACAGGTTTTTTACGAATGTGTCTATGTGTGTATGTATTTGTGACTGTAGATTTTAAGTCTGCTGAATGATACCTTTCGAAAGAATTGACAGATTGTATTTGCCTTTGGTTTTTTTTAATGTCCTAAACTGAAGGTCAAGTTCGTTAGCCAGCCATTTTGGATAAAAATTTAAACTGTTAGAGCATTTTCAAAATTTTTTAGACCACTTCTTTAGATTTAAAAATTCGATGTGCGGCTGTTCATAGTACGCAAAAATGCAGACAATTTATCCTTACAACTTTTTTTTTGATAAAAACAAAATCATCAGAGTTATAGCATGAAAAAAGTTTTTGTTTTATTCGTAAAAAAAAAAAACATTAAAAATAAAGTAATTTCATTTTTGGATAAACGCTAAGAAAAAAATAAATGAATAAAAGTTTGTGAGCCAAAAATCAAATCATCAATAATAGTTATCTGACTACAGGTTTTGATATTTATAAATAATGATCCATGCTTGCAGAAACTTTTATTTGTTATAAAATGCGCAAATGAAAAGTAAGGTTTTGAGATATTACAACAGATTTTACATAATTTCAAATGATTTCAACGGTTTTCAAAGATTTCAAATGATTCCAAGGAACTTGATAGTATTTCTTCGCATTTAAATTAGTATAGAAAGCGGATTACGTAAGACAAATTGATATTTGTAGAATGTTAAAAGAATTTGTAAAAAAATAGATATATTATTATATTAATATATTTACCAATAGAATTTAGGATAAGCGCCAATGATAGGACTAGAGTAGAAAAGATCGTCATTTTTTTCAACTGATGAAAAACTAACTACGGAATAATGATGAATTCGTTTAACAACATAAGGAGTGATAGTTGTGGTACATTATTCCTTATCTATACCTAGAGCTAGCTGTCCTTGTAAGATATTTATATCGCATTAAGCGGTACAGAGGACAAACAAAATATCTTGTCAAAATCTTTCTGAAGGTATCTGATAAGTTTCAGAAATAAAATAAAATTTTTGTTTAAATTATGTATACTTATATATAATTCCACAATATCCGCGTGCGCGAAGCTATTCTGGAAAACATTATTTCTTTGCTAAATAGTTTGGCAAATAATTATTTCTCCAACACACACACACACACACATATATATATATTTTATTTATTTATTTATTTTTTTCAATTTTAATATACATTTAATATGCATTTGTACATTCAATCTAAAATCTCGGTATATAAAATCGCCACATCGTAGAACGCCGCTTGGGTCTGAATAGTAAAATGTAAGCAAATTGACGCCTTAAGATTCATAATACTTTCAATTTTTATTATTATTTCTAATTACAGGTTATTCGTAACATTTTAATTCAACCTTGAATCACAAAAAATAATATATTTAAGTTTGTATTTTCTTTATTCGGAAATTTCGTGTGATTGGGCGTCTTGCACCTACTGGAGTTGCATCAATTTCTTCTGCGTTCATGGCGGAAACCGTACCGCTTTCCATGTTTATTTTTACCCGTCTATCACGATACTTGTACATTCCAGCAAGAAGATAAGTACCCTCTAATATTGCCAAGACATCACCATCGGATGTTGATATAACAATTTGTTCTTGAGTTGACATAGGTTCAAAGATCTTATATCCTGCTCTCACGGAAATTCGTTTATCAGCAGCAATCGTGTATCTTCGAAGTTCGAATACCCATGACGGATTCTGGTAGGAAATAAGCCGAACCAAATGGATATCTTCAAGTTTATAGCCACTTCCGTCAGAAGAAGGAAGCCTGGTAGGTGGAACCATGAACCTGGCACGAGGAGGAGACCTTCCAGGGGGAGACCTTGACCTGACACGAAGGGTTGACTTTGTAGACGAAGAAGGCCTGCCTGGAGAGTAAGGTCTAGCTGGCGGAAATCTGGGATGAGGAAAATCAAGAGGAGAAAATCCGACAGAATGAAACTCGGCAGGTGGAAACTCGGTGTGATCAAATTCAGGATCAGGAAACTCGGTAAGAGGAAACCCGGCAGGATGTAAGACAGCAACAGGATGCCTGGCAAAAGAAGAATTAGATCTCATCGCAGAATGAGATGTCTTAGAAGAATATGAAGGTGCATGGCGAGGAACACTAGGAATAGGTTCACCATTCGGTAAACACTCGAACTCTAAACTTAACTCTGCAACATGAAACAGAGGATTATATTTTTATAAAGTACGCGACACAAGGCAGAATGCGGATCCCGGAAAATTTATTTCAATTTCGGAATCTCTTGAACGAATGACATCATTGAAAATCTTAGCAAAAACTTCAGCTAAGCAAAACATGTGCCGAGTACCACTAGATTAAGATGGGTCAAATAATGAAGTCAGGTTCTCGAATAACTAGATCGAATGATTCAACAACTCCTTAAATAATTTTTCCTTATGCCTAGAGAAAGATATTCATGGTTTTTCGCAGCAAAGGATTTCAAATGATTTTAATGGATTTCCAAGTATTTCAATCGATTGCAATTAGGATTATAGATATTATAGATATATTATTATATTTACCAATAGAAATAATGATAACCGCCAATGATAGGGGGAGAGTATAAATGATCGCCATTTTTTCCAACTGAGTAAAAACTGATTACTGCATTAATGAGAAATTCTGTTAACAATGTAACTAATTAATATTCTGTCTTTTTATTACAGTATATATATTATAGGTCTTATCTTATGAATTGTATATGCCCGAGCTTGTCCTTGTGAGATATTTGTGTTTCATAAACTAGTCCTTTTCGTGCAAGGGTAACAACCACATAATGCTTCAAGTGAGAAAAAAATTTTACAAGATATCATATTGTCGTATACTAATAAGCTGTCACATTAAGCTAGAATGTAGACAAACTGAATGAATAAATGAATGCGAAGATTATCATGAATTAGCAGCAACACTAGCACGCCAAGCGGGCTCATTACATGTTTTTGGTTTATATTGCCTGATGATTAATTTCAAATATATGCTTGGAATTAAAGCACCATAAAATATAATCAATAATCATAAATGAAAATGAACAGTTTTCCGGAAATTCCTGAAAGAGATTAGGAAATCTTGTTTAAGAACATGCCAACTTGATCATGTTGTGTCAAAGTTGGCGGAAATTGTCGATACGGATAGTAAACTAAGAATCCAGTGATTGACAGTGGCAGCAATAATGTTTAAAGTAATAAGCAATTCCTAAGGGTGAGTGGTGAGGGGAATCAAAAAAATTAGTAGATACAATTCATATCGGCCTGTGATGTTCCAGGCCTTGAGGAAATGTTAAGCGCATTATGCTTCATACTAATGCAATTTCAAAGCCTTTTTTGGAATAGATCAATTTTTCTGCACTGACTTCGCTTTTTTCCTTTAACATCATCAGCGAATGTTTTTAGGCGAGAGTCGTAGAGTGGGTAATATTAATCAGTTAACAACCAAATCCTAGCCATATCCCTACCTAATAATAATAAATAAGATATTGCTTCACCAGGGGTAATATTTTTAGGCTTTAGCTACCATACCAAGTGTATACTTCTTGAGGTACTTATTTACTATGAGCCTGGCAAATGTTTGCTTTGATAAATGTTTTTCGCCAGCTCTCATTTTTTCCATCTGACTTTTTATCAGTTAAGCAAACAGTAATTTACGTTTTATCGCTGGCGTTATCTACTTCTTGGATACAGCTACAATTTTATTAACTTTCGAAGAAGGGGAATTTGACTACTTTTCAAATTTATTTTGTGCTCTTTGGTTTGCTTTAAGATTCATTTTTTCCTATGACGAGTGAAACTTTGATTTGGATTCAACCCAATACGCTTGCGCTGATTTCTTTGAACCATCACCCATTCATGAAAAGAATAATTTCTAGGCCTTCGATAATTCTGCTAAAGGCTTTTACACTTGTCTCCATCTTTGAAGTTCTGCATTTTGCTGTGATTTTAGCTAGATTTCATCTGCATAAAATGTACTGAAGTTTCTAATATGTGGCCAGAATAGCAGTTCAAAAATATTTTATCTGATACAATTATACAACTTTGATTTAAAATTAGTTTTTTAAAAATACCTTGATCTACAGGTATTTCAATAACGCCAGCTGACATTTTAATTTCTTATTGGTAGCATAGACTGCTGTGCCCCTTAACTAATTAATCGTTTAGCAAATGCCAACTAAACAAAAATGGTTAATCAGCCATACCCCTCGGGGTATGGCTAGTGGAATGGAAATAGATTGAAACATTTTGAATGACAATACATCGTCTTTTTATTATAATTTTTATAACAAGTTACATGTAAGATTACAGCCGACTTTTTTTCCAAACAATACTACTATATTTTATTTTTGCAATTTTTTTTAAATTTAATTGATGTTTTCAAGGATTAAGAATTACACGCGTTGTACTCGGTTTATTTGAAAACATCGTTTTATAGGCTGTTGGGAACCTACTGGAGTCTCATTGACTTCTTCTGGGGTCAAAAGCGTGATCTTTTCGCTTCTCATGTTTATTTTTGCCCGTTTTTTTTGTTTCTTATGAGAGATGTACATGCCAGCAAGAATGTGAGTACTCTCCAAGATTGCAAAGACGTCTGCATCAGGTGTTGAAATAACAATTTGTTCTTTGTTTGGCGTAGGCTCATAGATATTATGTCCTATTCTCAATTTAATTCCTTTATCAGCTGGAATAGTGTATCTCCGAAATTCAAATATCCGTTGCGGATTCTTGAGAGAAATTAGTTGAACAAATTTAAGATCTTCAAGTCCATATCCACGTCCGTCAGAAGATGGAAGCCTGGTGGGTAGAATCCTGCATCTGGAAAGCTGAGGCCTTAAAGGAGGAGATCTGGACCGTGGGCGAAGTGGTGACTCAGCAGGAGAAGCTGGCCTATCTGGAGAGTAAGGTCTGGCAGGTGGACACCTGTTATGAGACAATTCTAGAGGAGAAAACCCAAAAGAATGCAACTCAGCAGATGGAAACTCGTCATGATGAAATCCGGCATCAGGAAACCCGACGGCATGAAAGCCGACAGCAGGATGACTGCCAGAAGAAGAACCTGATGTGAACGGAGATGCCCATCGAGGAACGCCAGGGATAGGTTCACCATTAGGTAAGCAGTCAAACTGTGTACTTATCTCTGCAAAATTAAACACAGGATCATAATTTTCTAAAGTACGCGAGATAGGATGGAATACGGCATTTGGTCCTGT